>JALIGW010000001.1:189525630-189660630 GCA_023053685.1 Diadophis punctatus similis | reverse complement strand
AAATTACTGTTGGCTTCACGGGGAAGGGAGAGCTGAGTTCAAAATACCCTCCCTGGTTTCCTCTTTCCCTTGGGCAAGCCTCCCTTCTTTTAACATAAGAACATAAGCACTTTATATACCGGTAAGTATACGTACATAAACATTAACATAAGAACCTTCTGCACTGAATCCCTGGCCCATCTAGTTCAGCATTCTATTCTCACAGTAGCTAACCAAATCCACCAGGAAGTCCATTAGTCTCCCAGAAGATGGCCTCCAGAGGCGGTCACGTTTGTTTGTCGCCAATAAAACTTTTAACCATTGATTCAATGACTTTCAGGAATTTATCCAAACCTCCATTCACTAGCTTTGTCGTTGTTGTTGTTGTTGCTGCTTTAGGTCACGAGCAGAAAAAGAAACAAGCAAGCCTCACTCCTGTTCCTGCTTAGTGTAGACTAGAGTAAGGGCACTTAATGTTGTGTCCGTGGGAATCAACGTTTCTCTGGACACTTCTTTGATACCTCCACATTTCTTCTCTCCAAGGGAAGCCTTTTCTTAGGAGCTATGCAGCAGGGAATCTCCAGAGCATTTAGGATCTGCAATTTGCTCTTTCAGCAAAGGGGATGTTGGCAGTGATGTTGATACAACTGCAACCAAATTTGATCTCAAACCCAGATAAAGCACAAAAGGTAGGCAGTTATATGCTTGTCAGATTGTGCTGTTTTGCTGCAGGGGGTTTCATCCATCCTTTATACACAGTTCGCCAGCTGATGTTGTTGGTTTTTCCCATCAAAACTTTTTATACAATTTTTATACAATTAAATATTTGTCTAGTTTAATGAATAGTATGTCTAGTTTAATGAAAAGAAGGACCAGGGGAGACATGATAGCAGTGTTCCAATATCTCAGAGGTTGCCACAAAGAAGAGGGAGTCAAACTATTCTCCAAAGCACCTGAGGGTAGAACAAGAAGCAATGGGTGGAAACTAAACAAGGAGAGAAGCAACTTAGAACTAAGGAGAAATTTCCTGACAGTTAGAACAATTAATCAGTGGAACAACTTGCCTGCAGAAGTTGTGAATGCTCCAACACTGAAAGTTTTTAAGAAGATGTTGGACAACCATTTGTCTGAAGGAGTGTAGGGTTTCCTGCCTAAGCAGGGGGTTGGAATAGAAGACCTCCAAGGTCCCTTCCAACTCTGTCATTATTATTATTTAATTGATGCATCTATGCATACATGGTATCAATTGCCATGGTAAAAAAATACTTGTCATGATAAGCAAATGAAACCTATCATAAAAGAGTTTCTGCTATTATAATCTTCTTGTCTGCTTTCCCAAACTCATCCATCCAATGGCTTTGGAAAACTTAGTGCCCTCCGGATGTCAACTCCCATAATCCTGTATCAGCATGGCCTCTGATCATATTGGCTTTGGGCCATGACACCTCAGGATGATGAGAACTAACATCGAGGAGATCTGGAGTCATGGGTTGGGGAAATCTGAGACGGGATTTTTAAAAAAATCTCTCTGGATTCTTACGTTTTAAAATATTGGTTTAATCAATGGGAACACGAGATGAAGGTACTTTAACGTCTTTTTAAATGTGTCCTATGACATGCATAAACAAAGGTCTGCAATCCCTTCGTGCTTGGTTTATTTGGAGAATACCTTCTTTAGAGTGACAGAGGTCAATTTCTCCTTCCCTTCTAACAGTCATTTAGCAGGGGGAAAGTTTGTCTGCAAAAAAATATTCACAGTTGATGGAATTGGGGGAGGGAAAGTAGCAACATCATATGGGGACCATATGCTCCTTGTTAGAATCATTGAGTGAGGAACCACAGCAATCATGGTTGGCCCATTGGCACTGTATTCCAGAGGACTCGACAGAAGTCATTTTATTGATGGGGGTTACAAAAAATTTAGTAGTGATGTTACATGAACAAACAATGCCAAAACCTTTACATTCTATGGAAGAACACAGTTGCACGAAAGATAGTTACAAGTTTCCTTAGTTACAAGAAACATTCTTTGTGATTTACAACGGGGCCCGACTGTCACCTCAGTAAATGTTCTCCCATGTACATTGTAACAACGAGATGTGTTTGTTCTTGAAGAAAGAAAGAAAGAAAGAAAGAAAGAAAGAAAGAAAGAAAGAAAGAAAGAAAGAAAGAAAGAAAGAAAGAAAGAAAGAAAGAAAGAAAGAAAGAAAGAAAGAGGTAGGGAGGTAGGGAGGTAGGGAGGTAGGGAGGCAGAGGTGGGTTCCTCCCGGTTCGGACCGGTTTGCCCAAACCGGTAGCAAACTGCTGGTGATGTCACGATATGTCACGGAACCGGTTTGGTCTGTGCCGGTCCGTGTGCACCGCCATCTTTTTTAAAAAAAAATCAGATTTTTTTTTGGAAATTTTTTTGGGGGAGGGAATTTTTTTCTGGTTTTTTTTCCCTTCTGTGCATGCGTAGAAGCTGAGTTTCCGGCACTGCGCATGCATCACCATCTTGTTTTCAGCTCTTTTTTTTTAGCCACTGCGCATGCACCCATGAGGTACCCATGAGGTGCGCCCACGCAGCGCAGGAGGAAGCGAATCGGCAGCGAGGTAAGTTAGAACCCACCCCTGGAGGGAGGGAGGGGGGGGGAGGGAGGGAGGGAGAGAGGGAGGGAGAGAGAGAGAGAGAGAGAGAGAGAGAGAGAGAGAGAAAGAAAGAAAGAAAGAAAGAAAGAAAGAAAGAAAGAAAGAAAGAAAGAAAGAAATCACCTTAGTACTTGAATAATAAAGAGAATTATTCAGCAAATATAAAACTTTTAAACCCTCATTATTTTAAGCAGGAAATCGTTGTAAGTAAGAATTCTCTCACTAAAATCAATGGGACTAATTCTCAATTTTGGCACTACTCCCATTGTGGCATTTTCTACTTGGTGGCATAAGTTTTTGCATGAAACTATTTATGGCATAGAATATTTATATGAAGAATTAGATTGTAATGCATGATGTTGTTTGCAGCCCAATCCTAGATATCCTTCCCTAGAAATAAATCCCACTAAATATACAGTCAGATTAATTTTATCCATATATGTTAGGAATTCCACTGCAGTTTCTCCTAAATAAATGGACATAAAGTTGCCACTAATAGAAAACCAGCACAAAAGGCAGGCAGTATATACACACCTAATCCGTCCATCAGGATCAGCCAAATGCTGTGATCTACAAAAATTAATGTAGTGCTTCCCGCGAAAAGGCCACTGGCAATCGGGCCTGTCTAGCCCTTTCCCAAATGACCAACCCATCTAACCCAGGGACACCGACATACCTTGGAGGCAGTTACAGGCTTTAATTAAAAATAATGGCTGTTAAGATAAAAATCAGATCACATTAAGCATCACAATATATAAAACATTAAAATGGTGAGCCAAATGTCCCATAGACTTGTCCTCTCAGGCTACATGAATAAAAAGTCAAAAAGTTGCTTTCATGTTCTTCAGCCATTCCGTATTTGTATTATTTCTACCAGGGATAAAGAAAGGACATGTTTTTCTGCCAAATTTTGTTGCTTTTGTTATGATTCAAGTGCAGTGAATCATAAATTACCAGTGCAGAGTGGGTTTGTGTTTAGATTTGTGTTCTGTCCTTCCTATTAAGCAAACCTGGCCACCACCTAATCTGCTAATGTTTAGATTTGATTTTTTTTAAAATTTTCAAAATTCACAAATCCACGCAGATCCCAAATGATCAGAAAGATCAGAAACGTAGAAAATAGAATAAACTTTCTCTGCACATATATTCAAAATAAATATACATCTCTTCTTTGTATTATTGCTACTTCCATTAAGCTTCTTTCAAAGAAATCTCCAGATCTAGCTTTATTAAAAATGCAGAAAGCAATAAGCATAAACCCATTTCCTTACTGCCGATGTGTATGCAAAATATTTTTTAAATAAGTTACAGTATGAATGTCTTTTTCCATCTAGCAATTAATGCTGTGCGGCCGATGTCAGTTGTGGGTTGTATCTTACACTGATGCAGAACACGGTCTACATTTTGCTGACCCATTATATTTATTTACACAACAAAGGTTGTGTAAATTCCCTCAAGCCACCCCAAAGTAAAGGAGCTTGTTCTTATGTTGGCTCTATTTTTTTTCCAGAGAAGATATAGAAACATCATACAGGGTTGTATAACATGGCTGTAGAATATTGAAGTACTTAAAATATATTTTTAAAACACAAATGGTTCCTTCTCAGCCTCAGTGAACAAGAAGTTATAAATGAATATGAAAATGTGTGATCTCAGTGAATTTCTAAATGTGCTATTAAATAAAATATGCATCACACTCCTAAACACATTTAAACTTCTTTAACACACACAGACATCCAGTTATACACACCAACATTACCAGCACCAAGCAGCATGGGAAAAGATGGGGGGGAAATTCCTTTCATTCTCATTTCAGTAAGAACTCACAAATTCAAGTGTCTCAACCTGGTTCAGAGCCAAGATGAAATTGACTTTTGATATCCAGCACTTCTTCAAATTTTGAAAATTGCTTGCAAAACATGTATATATTAAGACAGGCAGGTTCAAAAAAAGTATGTGAAAATGGGGAAGAACTTTCATATGCATTTTTTTCTTTGAAAAAATTAATACATGCAAACAAATGGGCATAAGTTTTTATTTTTAAAAAAATGAGGCGCTGAGCGTAAGTGAAACTTGCACAGTTCTTCTGCATTACAAGTAATTGTTTGAATCACATAGTTAGACCGACTGTGTGAGCCTCTCCAATCAATGTGCAGCTTCACAGGGAATAAAAATATTGATTAGCTGAGTAATAGCAAAGATCAGCAGTACCACTTGGTTGAAATACAGAGATGCAATCCATGCAGTAACATGAGTTGAATATGAAGTAAGAGAAAGGATAATAAAGGAAATGTATATCTTCAGATGATCACTATAATATGTTTTAGACTTCAAATTCCGTCAGTTTCAGCCAAAGACAAGGGACTGTAGGAATTGTAGTAGTAAGTACATTTACTTATGGCTTACATCAGGGCAGTCAAACTTGTGGCCCCTGGGCGGGATGCGTCACACACTGGCCACGCCCACACCAGGTTTAGCGAAGGGGGAAAAAGTCACGATACGTCACATGATACCGCTGTAACGACGCAAGTTTGACACCCCTGGCCTACATTATAGCTGATTTCACACCGTATAATAAACCATAAAATGTTTTGTTGGTTTTTAACTTACCACCTCATCTGAACTATAATGTTCTGATTGGTTAAAGCAATCCATGGTTTTATGATAAAGCCACAGCTAGCTCCCAAAATCAGGAATAATGTTTTCCAATATTTTCATACAGATTACTAAATAATGTGGGAAAGAAAAAAGGTCTGACATGGTGGAGAGAGGAACAAGAAAAGATGTCTTCCATTTCTATTTTCTGATAGTGCCCAGAGATCTAAAAACTGAATCTCTGCAAAATGGTGCTTCCATCTCCCAAGGATTCCAACAGGATATCATATTTCTTGAGATTAAACAACTATTGAGAGATCCAAGAGTATCAGCAGTATTCCATTCTCCCTGTCTGCTTTACCTGAATCCAGACTAAAAAAGATCTAAACAACTTTTTCATCTTCATTCATGGAGCTGCAGTGTTATTACCTTCTATACCACCTTGGCTAACTGTGGAAAATTATTAAAAGCTTAGAGATGACTTCTTAAGCAAAAAAAACCTCAAGCATTACCTCCTTTAAATCATTCTGCATCAGCTCAGATGTTCAATCGGTTAGCAGAGCAGTTGTTACATCAACAGAATCACTATTTTCACTCAGCTGTTTCAAAATGGGGTCCACACCTTCAAAGCTGTAAAATCCTAGTCCATGAGAAGAAAGATGGAATACATGTTTATTAATGTCTCTCACCATTGGTCTCTCTGCATTAATCCTGCCTGGAATATCCACGTCCTGCCCCATCCTGCCAGCTTCCCATGTAAACATCAGACCAGCTCTTAAATATGTTTAAAAAAATTATGGAATCATAAAATGTGTGTTATTCGCTTTATCAGAGATTGTCTTGTTGTTTGCCAGGTGCACCATCAAAACCATGGTTACTCAGACTAACACCCCAAATTATCTCAATAAATTGAAAGGGAAGTTGCAGGAGCAGCTGGAATCAAGTGTACTCCTCTTTTCGTAGCAGTATATATCATTTTGCACCGTATTACCAAGGGCTGCTGGTGGAAGGTTTAACAGATTAACAGAGTTGGAAGGGACCTTGCAGGTCATCTAGTCCAACCCCTTGCCCAAGCAGGAGACCCTACATCTGCCTCTACCCAGGATCAAACTCACAACCTCCGGATTGTGAGGCAAGAGCTCCACCTCTAGGCCACAAGGTGAAAAACATAACAGGATCACAATAATTCATAATGTCTGAATGGATGGACAGACAGATTATAAAAATCACCAAGAGGTAGGAGGAATCCATAGGGGAAGAAAACTAACAATATATGAAATTAAATGGGGGGGGGGATGATTCCCTTGCCTTGCTAGCAGTTTAAAACAATTAAGAGCAATGATCCTCAAACATTTTCCTCAGTAGCCTGATTTTTTTCTTTCTCTGGTCCTCTGTTGATGCTTCTACTAGTGCAACAATAAAACCGGCAATATGGCTTTCGTTTGTTCATCAGTGCCCTCTGCTTGTTTTGATAGGCTAGTAATTGGTCAGCTAAGATGGCATTGCCTGCTGTGACTTGGCTAGGTCTATAAGAACTGGGCTGCAAAACTCTGGATGGACACTAGAGGACAGCAAATCATACAGCCCTCTACTGGTCATCTTGGAAGGAAAAAGAAGAGGACCATGAGCAGCAAGTTGGATAGACTCAGTTATTATAGTGGTGATGGGTGCATCGTTGAGAAACCTGAAAGACCAGGTGAGGGACAAGTCATCATGGAGGAAATCTGTCTATATGGTTGCTGGGAGTTGAAAATGACTTGATGGTACAAAATCAATCAATTAGTGGCCATTTTGCTATTTGAATCCTGGACACAAAAAAGCACGTTGTTAGACTCAGCTAGTCTCTGATGGGATATTCTCTAAAAAGAAGATGGTGGGACTAGGCCACAAAAAGGGGTGACGGTAAGTGTAAGGTGACCAGACGTCCCGCTTTTGGCGGGACAGACACGCTTTTCAAGCGTGTGTCCCGCGTCCCGCATTCTTTCCAAAAAGTCACGCTTTTTTTGAAAGAATGCCCGACGAAACAGCGGGACGTCTGGTCACCTTAGCAGTGCTCCCCAACCGGTGTGCCGCGGCACACTGGTGTGCCTTGAGGCCATGCCAAGTGTGCCGCGGCAAAAGGGGCGGGGCAGGGCGCGCGTCCTACCTGGGACTTTTTCTGGTAGCTCCAATCGCGTTCCTTGCTAATAGCGTCCAGAGCAGAGCAGCCCCTTCCAAAAGATCGCGAGACGTTATCTTTTGGAAGGGGCTGCTCTGCTCTGGGCGCTATTAGCAAGGAACGTGACTGGAGCTACCGGGAAAAGTCCCAGGTAGGACGCGCGTCTCGCGCTGGGAGTTGAGCGGGCGGAGCAGGACTGGCGGGCGGGACAGGGCGCGCGTCCTACCTGGGACTTTTCCCAGTAGCTCCAGTTGCGTTCCTTGCTAAGCGTCCAGAGCAGAGCAGCCCCATCCAAAAGATCGCCAGAATGATGGGATTTGCAAATGCCAGAGATCACCATGGGAACCACAAACGGTTGGGGGCGACGCACCCCTTCTAAAGGGCCAGCCCGGGCATCATCTCCGAAGCCTCCCTCCTTCCCACCCCCCACCCCCCACTACCTGAGCGATGGAGGCGCGGCGGCCGGTTTGGGGCTCGGGGCGGACCCCGGAGGCCCCACCACCCCCACCGGATCGCACAGAGCGGACATGCAGGCACCGGCTGAGACGCCTAGAAACGGCTAAAAACCCCTTTCCGCCCCGCCCCCCGCCACTTGTTTTCCTCTTTTGCGCCTGCACACGCTGGGCCCGAGCATGGGGGAAGAATTAAAACAGCGCACCGAGAGTGTCACCTGACGGTTGTAAGGATCTTGCCAGCCAGCCAGCCCAAGCCATTGCCGGCTCCCGAAGGGGAGGCGGGAGGCAAGGAAAGGCCTCCCGCCTCCCCCCCACCTGGATGCCGACATTTGCCTTCTTTTGCCCTCTGCGCATGCGCAGAGGGCAAAACTCTAATGGAGAAACCCACCCCCATCAATGGTGTCCCGCTTGAAGAAAAAAAAATCTGGTCACTTTAGGTAAGTGGGTTTTATCTCTGTTGCCAAATAATTTTTCATGAAATAAATTGATTAGATTCCAGGTGTAGCTTCTTTGATTTCACTCTTTCTGGCTTCTTGACCATTATAGTTTGGTGATTATTTGTGAAAGTCAATTCAGGATCCCTCAAGGCTTTCAGAGGCCGCACATTGTGTATCCCAGAGGTTGTGCACTTCTGATTTATGGCACAGATGCCCTACAAATCATCATCACTACCAGTGGTAGGAGCAAGTTTATTCTGTGCGTTCATTTATTGCAAACACTGGTTAGCCCTTTTCCAGCCCAACATGCCAGTGGCTGCAGCCATTATCTTCCTGAATGAAGTGTAGCACTATAAACACAGGTTACACGAAAAGCCACTCCAGGAGAGCTGCTCAACATAAGCCCTATAAAGTTCTAAAGAAGAAAGTTCTAAAGGGGTATGGTCCATCTCTTGTCTATTAATGAGCCACCGTGGCACAGTGGTTAGAGTGCAGTACTACAGGCTACTTCTGCTGCCTGCTGGCTGCCTGCAATTTGGCAGTTCAAATATCACCGGGCACAAGGTTGACTCAGCCTTCCATTCTTCCGAGGTGGGTAAAATGAGGACCCAGATTGTTGGGGGCAATATGCTGACTCTGTAAACCGCGTAGAGAGGGCTGTAAAGCAGTATATAAGTCTAAGTGCTATTGCTATTAGAACCTCAAGAAAGCATCAAACTTCTACTGAATATTTTTTTTAAAAAAAGTTAAACTTGGGAAGAAAAATACCTGAATGTGTTGTCGAGAAATGACTACACCTGAGTGTGTTTTGTGGTATGGAGGCGTACCAACTTTCTAGCTGACATCTGCCAACTATATTCATTTCTATATGGCGTGGGTAAACATGTGTATCCCATCTTTTTGCAGATGCCCTTGCAACAACTGATGGTGATTTACGTGCCATGGAGATGCAAAGTATTAATTTCTGCACAAATTAAAAGCACAAGAGCAACCAGGGAATTTTTTTTATCATCACTTGGCAACTCTCACAAGTAACTGGAGCCAAGTACAAATTGGCACATTAAAAATCACTAAGAGAGGATTCATATATTGTGCTAATACATGGATTTTTAAAGCATGGGTTTTTTTTATTAAGCCACAACTGGCTGGACTCACACTACACAGTAAACTAACACTCCTCCCCATACACATTATAGATGAGTGCTACAAAATCAGCGGTTCCTATATCCATGATAATGCTGTTTTAGAATCCACTTTCTCAGCTATTCTGAGAGTCTTGGAAAGTAACCAAGGATTCACTGAAACAAACAAACAGTGTATTCCACCCTGCAATGACAGTTGTACAGGAAGGTTATGATTTGCTGTAAAAACATTGAAGCAAAAGTTGTCTAATAGTTGTCTAAAAGTAATTTTCACACTGAAGCTGTCATTAATCTCGTAATTTTTGAAATTATACATCAAAAATACAATTTTCTATAAACTATAACTTGCAAAATATAAAAGCTTTTTTTTAAACTACAAAAGACTATCCAGTCACAGATAAGAAAAAGAAGACTTTGGGGTAGGTACAATGGATTAAGCCATGCAATTCAAAGAAAAGGGCAGAAGATAATAAGAAGTGTAGTTTAACACAACTGGAAGACACTAGACTGCTTCTAGAAATGGTCTAGTCACTAGTGCAGGGGTCGGCAACCTTAAACACTCAAAGAGCCATAAAGGTCCTAACTGGAAGCCCCTCATTCAATTCTGGAGCCGACCGGAAGTCCGGTTCCCCACCATAGAGTCTCCTCCTAGTGTGGCATCCTTTTTCCTCTACCTTTCCTAACCGAAAGCTCTATCAATTGTGGAGCTGATCAGCGACAGGGAGCCACAGCAGAGGGATGAAAGAGCCACATGCGGCTCCAGAGCCGCGGGTTGCTGACCCCTGCACTAGTGCAACCTCAGATGACCAGGGTGGCTGAATTCACCCATTACTCTAGACCAGGGGTAGGCAAAGTTGGCTCTTCTATGACTCGTGGACTTCAACTCCCAGAATTTCTAAGCTAGCATGATTGGCTCAGAAATTCTGGGAGTTGAAGTCCATGAGTCATAGAAGAGCCAACTTTGCCTACCCCTGCTCTAGACCATCATGTGATTTGCCCTTTTTTTTGGCTTAGTACAATAAGTAAACTTAACCATGTTGGTTTGTTGCCCATGATTTATTATGTAACATCAGTGGTGTCAAACTTGATTTCATTGAGGGCATCATCAGGGTTTTGTTTGACTTCGGGGGGATGCAGTGGGCATGGCCAGGGTGAGTGTGACCAGCTTGATATCACTTGTGTCAGGGGCGCTTGTGGTCCAAGTGCTCTGCCAAGCTCCGTTTTCGGCTGGGATGGCCTCCTGCAACCCTCTGCCAGCGAAAACGGAGCTCGGGAGGCCGTTTTTGCTGGCAGAGGCACCGCGGGCTGGTCCTTCACTGTTTTCAGGGTGGCCCCACAAGATCTAAGCACCCCGTGGGCCGGATGTGGCCCCAGGCCTTGAGTTTGACACCCCTGTATAACATGATGTATGAACCACTGGTTCATATTCAGCAAATTAAAATTAAAACAGCTTAGGATAATGTATGATCCCAGTCTATTTTTTATTTTTAATCAAGGGTCTAGAAGAGCGTAGATGAGGACAAGAATGGTTTGTGCCAGGATGGGAGACTTCCTAGGAATCCAAGCTCCAGGTACACCATCTTGAATCCTGACATGGATGGAAAGCATGGTTTATGAACATGAAGGACCATGGCATATTATTTGGGCTTTTCTCCTATTTGCTTCCTATCTTTAGTGCAAACTCACATGCAGGCAAATTGCTAAATTAATAAAAGTAAGCAGTTGGGTTGTTTAAACCAGCGGCTATAAATTGAAAAACTCCCCAAAGGAAACTCACAGGGTCAGTCTGCAAACAACCAAGGTGCCTTAGCTATTACTCTTGGTTCCCCCTTTTATGGGCAGGCTCCAGTCCTGGTATTATTAAAAATGCATACCAGTAAGACATACGGCCATTTCTTTGTTGCTTGCATTTGTGCAAAGCCACTTAAGCCATCCCTAATATTCATCTCCTTTCCCAGCTACCAATTAATGCTTGGCCAGCTCCTGACAACACCCATTGCTCCTTATGCTGGAAAATAACACTGCCAACATTGCACATTGACCTACTGTACTTAATTACACAACAAAGCACTCCCTTTCTCCAAATTCACCAAAATATACTGTCAGTGCTTAGGTAAGCTTAATTAGGGTGTGATGCTAATGCTGCTTCCATTCATAGTAATTCCAATTCTTTATATTCCTTCTAAATACTGGAACCATGCTGGGTTCTACAAACGTCTCATTTTATATCTTAAATATGAAAAAAAGTTGTTTTCAGAATACAAGTTTTGTTTTGTTTTTTGGAACTTCAGAAAGTCAATCAAAACTAAGATGACTTTTGCTGAGTTTTGCTGAGCAGAGAGGTTTGTGCTAATGCTTGCTAATTTCTGCTTCAGACAAACTTGGCTCTTGCTGATAACTAAAAAAAACCAAAACATCACCTTCCCCAGGTCATTAACTTGTGATCATTTGAAAATAATACTAAATAAGGATGGACTCAGTTCCCAGAGCAGTGTTATCACATTTAGGTGATGTCAAAATCAATGTGAACGCTGTCATGATCCCATGCCTAAATTAAATTCCCGTGGAATTTCATGGAATTTCATGGACAACCTGGCAGTTTGATCCAGGACAAAATATATAAGAATGCAAAACTTCTGAAGGAATAGTCATTCAAGAATGACCAGTCTTCCTTGACCCACAAGCTGTATCTTCCTCTGAAGTAGGAATGTAGAAAGAATAAACTAGTTTATTCAAAGTAGGAGAGTTGTATTGGCCATTGCATCTCTCGAAGAAGGTTGAAGGTAGGCTTGCTATGGGAACTAAGCTTAGACATAACCACCCAATGAGCCTTCTTAAGATGAGGCTGTGGGGGCTGTTATGCTAAGCTTTTGCTCTTCAGAATGTATTGTTATATTGCTGTTATAGGTATAGTAATGTTTGTGTGCGTGTAGTAGTAGTTGTTGTAATAGTAGTAGTAGTAGTAGTCGTAGTAGTAGTAGTAATAGTGCATAGAATAAGATGGAGAGAAAACCAGATAGCAATCAGAGGTGTGCTGCCTGTATCCATTGAGGATTCATTCAGCTATCACGAGTATTTTCCCATAATAGTTCTACTTTGTTATCCATTTTAAACCACTAAAATGCTGCCTAATGATTTAGTTGTTTTCTTTAAAAAAATTTTTTATTTGAGTATAAACATTAAAAAAGACAAACAAACATTAAACAAAACAATACATGTACATGCGTGTACATATATACATATAAACCTCTTGGGTACTTCTACGGTAAATGTCTTGACGTTACCTTTTTACTTATATATAACTACCCTGTTTTCCCCAAAATAAGACATCCCCTGATAATAAGCCCAATCGGGCTTTTGAGTGCATGGCAATAAGGCCAAGCACTTATTTCAGGCTTCAAAAAAATATAAGACAGGGTCTTATTTTCGGAGAAACACGGTATGCAACTATATATAACTGTATATATCATATTTTTCTTATAATTTTTATCTAAATATATATTAATAAATACATATGTTTATAATAACTAAGCTTATATAATCCTATATGAGTTCATAAGTTAAACATCAGTCTAAAAATTTCTGTTTTTTTCCTTTCTCTTTTCCAGCCAATTATAAAAAGAATTCCAAATTTCAAAATATTCCGAATCTTCTTTCTGATTTAATTCCATTGTTAATTTGTCTAATTCTGCACATTCTAAAATTTTTCTAATAATTACATTTTCAGTCAGTACATCGCCCTGCTTCCAATATTGTGCTAGGCATATTCTCGCCGCTGTCAGTATATGAATTATGATATACCAGTGTTTCGATTTAGTTGTTTTCTATTACATTTGGTGACAGTACCTATCCAACTTGGGTGATTTTGCTAAGCAAAATCATTAGCTAGGCAAAGTTGGACTTGGTTAGTACCAGGAAATCCTAGTACTGTATATAAACTAGACTGGAAAATTTAAAATAAACAAATCAAAACAATCCAGAAAGAAGACAATGGCAAACCACTTCTTAATTCTTGAAGGTTGTTCAAGATAGTTATCATCTTTGACAAGAAATATCAATGAAATTACCAGGAACTACTGTAAAACTGACTCAATGCTTTACCATTTTTTTTAATCCCACTTGTTTATTTCAATTATTGTCATTCTATGCTTTTTAGTCTGTGCTCAGAACTGATTGGAGTAGAAGAATGCCCAAGTCAGATAAACAAACAAACAAACAAACAATCCTTATACTTTTTGGCATTGTATAATTTCACTGGAAATAATTCACAGAATCATTGTTCTGACAATAGCTGCTAAAGATTGCAGCCCTCGGTCTCAGGTGAATAAATAAAAGTTTGATGGCAGCCTTCCCCAACTTCCACTTGCGGTATGCAAACTCTAGATCTAGCCCATATGCAGAAATGCCCAGCACAGATGTGTGCTGTTTTGTCTGCTACCTTCCAAGCAAATTAAAATATCAAAAGCATGCATGGGGGAGAAAACTTACAGTGGCAAATGAATGCCACTTAATTCTTTTTTTTTCTCCCACTACTTTTCTCGAACATTTGGTCTGATCTCTTTCTTCCACAGGAGGACTGTGAGTGTAGCAGCTGTCCTGATGTACAATAAAGATGGCATGAGCTATAACTAGGGCTACCGCATCTAACTACAGAAAGGGATTCTGGGAAAAGTGCATCAAGAAAAGCGTACCCATTTCATCTCTCTCTCTCCCCGCCCCCCAAAACCCATCTGGTTTGCTGCTCACATTTTTATTAAACACAAGCCATTCTGTACAATGCTCGCCAGGAGCAAAATGTTCCATAGTATCACTCCTCCATAATAGAATCATTTAAAATCATGACTTATTCCACTGTGGAAGGCAACTGTATATTATTTTTTTTAGCGATTGCTGCTCCCCTTGATGCTTTCAGGCACTGAAATGTCTCTTTGCCTGATTTTGTTGGGACATTTTACATCATGACATCCTTTTGCCTTTTAATGTAAAAGCATTTCACCAAAATATCTTATTAGTTTTCTTCTTTTTTCTGTGTATTCAGAGATCTTTCCTATCCCCTGTATTTCACCCTTTTCACTGGAAATGCCATGGACCTGAACAGAGGGATCTGCAACATATATACGTAGGCATGGAATAATATTGCTCTTGAATTTGCCCCTTGCCCGGATATATGACTTAGGAAGCCAGCTCATCTCCACTTAGTCCTACTTGCATAATCATTAAATACAGTCCTCAATTTACAATCACAGTTAGGACTGGCATCCGATTTTACAACCTTTTTTTGTCATGGTCATTAAGTAATCATCACGGAGTGGTGCGGTTGCTTAGGGGGTGGAGCTCTCGCCTTACCATCAGGAGGCTGTGAGTTCGATCCTAGGTAGAGGTAAATATTTCTCTCTCTCTGGACACACTGAGAATATATCTGCTGAACAAAACTCCACATTGGCAACAGGAAAGGCATCCGGCCATTAAAACACTCTGCTAGCTCCATTCAGTTGCTCAGACTCCACCCCGCAAGGGATTATGGGGTTGTTAAATGAAGATGATGATTAAGTAAACCATCATGTTTGCTAAGCGAATCCAGCTTCCCCCATTGATTTTACTTGTCAAAGCCCACTGCAAAGCTTTCAAATAGTAATCACGTGACACCACCACCATCCCCCCAGGACTCAGGAACATTGTAAATACATGCCGGTTGCCAAGCACCCAAATTTTAATGGTGGAGACACTGAAAATGTTTGTAACTGCAAGGACTAGTCATAAGTTACCTATTTCAACTTTGAATGGTCGTTAAACCAATGGTCCTAAGTCGAGGACTACCTGTGCACCCACTCTAGAATGGCATGCATCCTTACTGCAAAAAGAAGTGAAGCCAATATCTTGCGGTTGATTCAAGTTGTAAGGCAGAACAAATGACTTGCCTTGATGGAAAGACACTGGCTTTAGAATTAGGCAGGAATGGGGAATAATGGCTGCAGTTGAAGGAGAAACAGGAGGGACACTCTAATTGCTCACCTTATACCTTATTCCACCATATATACATATGGTCGCCTTCGATCTGACCTAAATGTAGTTCATAAAATCATATACCACAATGTCCTACCTGTCAATGACTACTTCAGCTTCAACCGCAACAATACATGAGCACACAATAGATTCAAACTCAATGTAAACCGCTCGAAACTCGACTGCAGAAAATACGACTTCAGCAACAGAGTGATCAATGCCTGGAATGCACTACCTGACTCTGTGGTTTCCTCCCCAAACCCCCAAAACTTTAACCTTAGACTGTCTACAGTCGACCTCTCCCCATTCCTAAGAGGTCTGTAAGGAGCGTGCATAAGCGCACCACTGTGCCTACCGTCCCTGTCCTACTGTCCTATTGCCTAATCTACCTCTACCTACTTTGCTAATGTTTATGTTTATACCAATGCCTACTATCTTGTACATGTTTGACAAACAAAATAAATCAAATAAAAAATGAACCTCCAGATGGCTTCATGGATGATGTTGTGTGTCATGTTTGCTACCTAACATGCTATCCACAAGTATGGTTAGGAACTACTTCAATAACCATGGCTTCGGGATCTGTGGCCAGATATGTGGAATTGAGGGGTGAGCACTTTCTCCTTTGTCTCAGATATGGAAAAACGTGCTGGGCCAACTCTGCCCAGTCTGCTTGCTGACTTGACGAAGTGTCAAATTCCATTTCCCTTCTTCAGCTGTTTGCAGCAGGCATCAAAACAGGAAGTACTTTCACCCTTCCTGTATTTACCCATCTCATTACTTTTCCGCAGCCACTCTAGCATCCACACACAATGAGTGGCTGTGCTCAAAAGCCAGGAACGTCTCAGTGGTATGCAGCAGAAGCTTCCAAATGGCACTTTCTGTTTAGGAACTTTGCCAATCCCATCAGCTCTTGGCTCAGTAAACACAATTTTTGCTTAATTACCGTTTTAAAATATTGAATAATTTCCATAGAAACACAGTGCGGAATTCTGGCCTATTTGAATTGGACAGATGGTGAACAGGAAGGAGGTGGACAGAAGCAATCCCAAGGAGATTCGACCACCTTTGCTGGACTGTCCTAAATACACATTCCATGTAATGTTATTCTGCTAAACTGTCTTATCTGCATATATTGGAAAGGGGGCATCAACCTGACTTTAAAACACTAATGTTTAGATGGGGAAAAAAAGAAAAAATAATAGGAAGAAAAAACAGATCAGTTCTATTTCTTCTATAGCATTTAGATTGTTTCATTCTTTTAAATAGATTAAAAAAATGGAAAGACAGGATTTATAAAGGTTTTCCTAACTTTAAGCAACTCACAGATGGGTTTATTTGACTGCATCGAAACAGTAGGTAGAATTCTGACCATGATAGTTAAAAAGTTATGGGAGATTCAATCCAACATAGCACCAAGTTGGAGAAAACAGGACTAGTTTTCTCATATAGAAATTTCAGAACTGTCTATCTATCCAGTATTTATTTTCCATTTCAGAATAAGCCGCAGGACATAGAATAAGAAAAGGAGTAAGAAATAATCCATTAAGGGTTAGGGAAGATAACAATATATCTATTTTAACCTTGATCAAATAAGTCAACTTCATATTCCTTCCTTTTACTTCTAACAATTTCGATCTTTAGTCCTATCAAATAATGTTATGGAACTTGATTACTTTTCATGTTTTACTTTATCCATATTCACAAGATTCTTCAAAACTTTAAAAAGTCTCTTTGGTAAATCCAGTATAGGAAAATTATCCAGGTCTATTATTTGTATATCCCTTTTAATGGTGTTTTTTTTTTAAAAAACACCATCCGATTTCTATTTTATATCGTGTGTGGCATCTTTTTCCATGTCATTCATGTAGCCTGTTATTTTAAAATCTACTTTCAAATTGGTCTTGATCTTGTTGGGTAAAACCTGTTCCTCTTCCATAACATATTTTAAACACAGTCTATCTGTGAGGCAGACACTAAAAATTAACTTCTGAGTCCATTGTTCAAAAATAAATTTCAATATGACCAATATTAAAATATTTTGCTTCATTCTGTAAGTTGAGTTTGAGTTTTCTTCTCTTTTAATTATTATCTTTAGTTCTCTCTAGTGTCCAATTGGTTGTTTTTTTAAAGAATTCAAAACAAAGACATTTTTCTTCCCACAAGAATTCTTTACAATCTGAAAGGTGCTTTTTGAAAAGACAACTGGACTGTCTTTCCTTGAGGAAGAAGTAGATGAAGACATTTCACTTCTCATCCAAGAAGCTTCATTGGTTCTGGCATGATGGTGGGGGCAATTGAACTGATGATGCTTTTTGGATGAGAAGCAAAACATCTTCATAAGTACTGTTGCCCTTTGAAAAAGCACCTTTGAGACAACAATGACCAGGATGACTGAGAATCTCCACTGACTTTTGGCCAAATTCTTTACAATTAATTCCAAAATCTTATCTAATTTTTTTTCTGAACTCTTAGTCGGTTTGTAACTTTGTAAAATCAAAGTTTTAGTCATCCTTTTGTGTTCGTTAATATTTTTTGAAGTTCTTAAACTAGTAGCTAAAACTTCTTTTGCTAAGGATTGAAGGAAAATCACCTGGTACTATAAAATATGTCAATTCAAAGGTTTCTAATAGCTGAAAAGAAGTCAACAAGCAATTTCTTAAAGTTATTAGAAAAAGAAGTATGTAAACTTGGTATCATTTCAAAGGTGATGACTGCAGTTTCAGCAAGATGGCTATTCCTTATCTCCCAAAGCTATAGACCCACTGGACCAGCGGTGGGTTGCTCCCGGTTCAGACCGGTTCTTAGAACCGGTAGTGCTGGTGGCGGGAGGCTCCGCCCACCTGCCCGGGACGCTCCACCCACCCGTCCAGGACGCTACTGCGCATGCGCAGAAGTGACACGCGCAAGAGAGAGCGTGTACGTGAACCGGTAGCAAAATCATTTACAACCCACCACTGCACTGGACACCACCATCTTGAAGCCCCCTTATGAGTAGCAGCTGTCTGGAGCACTTGTGGGTAATCTCAAGTCCTTCAGAGAGGAATTATTGAAGAGCTGGTCCAAGTCCAAGTCTTCATTCTGTTTGTGCTTGTTGGTTCTGCTTTTTGGAGAGCTGTCTTCAGTCCACCATTTTATTCCCAGAACTCATTCCTTAAATATTGAATGAGTTTGTACATATGCTTTCATTCCATTACATAACACTCTAATCACTTTCAATAACCAATCTTTAATCATGCATTCCACAATTCAAACATTTTCTTTGTATCATATTGTATTGCAAATACTTATTTTGGTCACAGCCCAACATACAATAACATAAGAATAGAAGAAATATAAGAATTATAAGAATTACAATAGAGAATTACAAGTTGTCAGTGTATAAAACTGAAAGACTAAGAGCTAAAACTGTTAAAAACATTCTATCACTACAGTTTATATCTAGGGATTGTAGTAAGTGTTAAACTAACAGTACAAAAGCAATAATACAGCAGAATACAATATAAAATAATATTATGCAATGTTTACTTTAAAAAAAACCCTAAATGGCTAATGATAATCAGCATATGAAAATCAGTCTCAGATATAAAGAATATCTAAGAATTAGCATTAATATCACAAACGTATATTTATTTGCTTTTTGGTTTGCTTGTATCCCACCTTATAATGTTTACAAATAACTCAAGGTAGAGAACACATCCAACACATCTTCCTCCTATTTTCCTCACAACAACAACCCTGTGTGGTGGGTTGGGTTGAGAGAGAGAACTGCCCCAAAATCACCCAGCAGTCTTTTGTGGCCAAGGCAGGACTTGAACTCATGATCACCGCTCTATAGCCTGGTACCTTAACCACTAGACCACTGGTGTCAAACTCAATCGCGTCACTTGACATATCGTGACGTATTGTGACATTTTTTGCCTTTGCGGAGCTGGGGTGGGCGTGGCCTGTGTGTGACACATCTGGTCTGTGGGCCGCCAGTTTGACACCCCTGCACTTGACCAAACTAGCAAAATATAGTCTTATTTTTCCAACCACCTAATATGCAACACAACAAGAATGCTACACATAGTAAGCACCAGTAATTAAATATGTATAATGTCCCATTTTTAGAGTTAATCAAACTAGAATATGTGGCCAAAAAAAACATAATTTATAAAATCAAAATAGCACTGAAATTAAGACAGCAGTAATAGAATAGATCATCATTCTTGAATGAATCTGATCTACTAGTTTACATTCTTGATCAAGAATATTGATCCTATTTTTAATCAGTTCTCTATAGAATTCCTGACAGATCCTATAGGTTGCTTCATTGAAAGCACCCACTTTATATGTGTGAGAGAAGTCAGAATCCTTAAGGGAAGAGACACTCTTTGCATACCTTAATCCAGGGGTCGGGAACCTTTTTGACTAAGAGAGCCATGAAAGCAAAAAATTTGGAAATTTATTTCAGTGAGAGCCATATAATATATTTTAAAAGTGAATTCAACTAAATGTCAGTATAATAAGCCTCTGAATTTATTCTTTTAAATAATGTTGTTATAACACTCACCATACGGGGCACGGGGCGGGGCACGCAGGACGGGGTGCCGGGTTGCAGGCCGGCAGCGGCGGAGGGTCGCTTGAACTCGCTTCCCGTCGCGGACCGTGTTCACGTGCGGCGGCGGCAGCAAGCCGGGAGCGCTCGCCTGGAATTGGAATCAGCGAGCAGCTGGGCATCGGGGCTCTTCCCCCGCCTTCTCCATCCTCCAGGGTCGCCACTGCGGGGGTTCCGTCTCTCCGGTGGTGCCTGCGTTGGAAGGGAAGGGGGGGAAAGAAAGGCAGCCTGCGGGGCTTGGCACGGCTGGGAGTTGCGAGGCAGCGTAGCAACCAGGCTGTTCCTCCGGGTGTGCTAAAGTGCTCGAGTTTTTTCTCTCACACACACACATGCACAACCTTCCAACGACTGGGAAGTCGTGCTGGGAGATCCAGTCCGACCCGGTCGTTGGAAGGTTGTGCATGTGTGTGTGAGAGAGAAAAAACTCGAGCACTTTAGCACACCCGGAGGAACAGCCCGGTTGCTACGCCGCCTCGCAACTCCCAGCCGTGCCAAGCCCCGCAGGCTGCCTTTCTTTCCCCCCCTTCCCTTCCAACGCAGGCACCACCGGAGAGACAGAACCCCCGCAGTGGCGACCCTGGAGGATGGAGAAGGCAGGGGAAGAGCCCCGATGCCCGGCTGCTCGCTGACTCCAATTCTGGGCGAGCGCTCCCGGCTTGCTGCTGTCGCCGCCGCCGCTCACCCTTCAACAGCCAATCAGTGTGGGGCGCCGACAGCAGCGACGTCATCTCTCTGCGCCCGCCTTGCAGAGAGAAAGGCATGGGTGGGTGTTTTAAGGTGACCAGATGTCCCGACATTGTTTTAAAAAATCGGGACTTTTTAAGAGGGTGGGCGGGACGCGGGACAAATGATTAAAAAGCAGGTCTGTCCCGCCAAAATCGGGACGTCTGGTCACCTTAATTAAAACAAGTGAGAATATTTTGTTTTATCTGCGAGCCATATGCAATCATCAAAAGAGCCACATCTGGCTCGCGAGCCATAGGTTCCCGACCCCTGCCTTAATCCACATATACATTTTTTTTTACAAAAGAAAAAAGAAAAGGAAAGAAACAAAACAACATAGACTTTTGAATGATACAATTAGTATTATTCATATTTGGCTGTTGTGTGTATTGTATGAGATTTAAAGTTAGTTTTTAAAATGTAATTATTAATAACTTCACACTGCATGATTTAACTTCTTATTAATTTATGAATATTCTGATTCTTTGGAGAATTATAAGCCATATGGCCAGATTTTTAAAAAAATGAATTATCTCTAAAATATAAATATATTGACTTGGGCCTGTCCTAAATTAGAACTGTTTATGGCCACTTGTACCACCACTGAGTACAGAAGGCAAACTGTTTGCATGCCAGCATGGCTCCTTCAAATGCCACATTTGAGCAGCGAGAATTTGAGCAGAAGCATTCATTTATTTGCTTTGTAGAACTTCTTTCTACAGGAAAGCACACATTAAAACTTCCTTGGAAACTCTCACATCATCCTCATTTTGAAATATCATCTTTAAATGCGCAGAAGAGTTCTTTCTACAGGAAAGCACACATTAAAACTTCCTTGGAAACTCTCACATCATCCTCATTCTGAAATATCTGAACAATAAAAGCAAAAAAATGGATGCTTCTGCTCAAATTCTTGCTGCTTAAATGTGGCATTTGAAGAAGACATGCTGGCATGAAAATAAGTTTGCCTTCTGTACTCAGTGGTGGTACAAGTGGCCATAAACAGTTCTAATTTAGGACAGGCCCAAGTCAGTATATTTATATTTTAGAGATAATTCATTTTTTAAAAAAATCTGGCCATATGGCTTATAATTCTTCAAAGAATCAGAATATTCATAAAGTAATGAGTACTTAAATCATACAGTGTGAAGTTATTAATAATTACATTTTTAAAAGTAACTTTAAATCTCATGCAATACACACACAAGAGGCAAATATCAGTAATAGTAATTGTATCATTCAAAATGTTCTTGAGTAAATATGGAACCCAGGAATAGATTGGAGGGATAATATTGGAACCTTCTATGCATCTAAGCAACCTGAGACAATATTTTCAGCTCTGTCCCACTTTAAGGGACTTTCTTGCCTATAAATAGACTGCTGGGAATCATAGGGTTGATATTCGTCACCAAACCCCCAAAACTTTACCCTTAGACTGTCTACTGTTGACCTCACCCGATTTCTAAGAGGTCAGTAAGGGGCATGCATAAGTGCACCAGCGTGCCTACCATCCCTGTCCTAATGTTCCTTCTTATCAGTACTCATCTTATGTATATAAACAATGTTATATCTATATATATTACCAACACGTACTTGACAAAAATAAATAAATAAATAAATAAAAATATTGATAGTCTACCCTTGGAATAAATATAGGGCTTCTCTGTGATATTTAGCAGTTGGTCATAAGTTGCAGATGTGGGCAACCATGTTTTAATGAATCTGTCCTCTGTTAATGAATTAAAGAAGTCATGAAATTAATGAACGAACAGACTATTCATGGTGGCATGGGCTGAAGCAAGAAACTGTTCAAACAAGAGACAAATGTGGATGGGAGCACAATTTTCTCTCTGGACACTTCTATCCCCCCCCCCCGTCTTTCTCTCCAAATAATAGATCACACAAAAAATGAGCAGAGAGCTCTTAACCAAAAATCAGAATTGATCCATTACGGAAGGGCTGTGCAATTAGAGCTAGGGCCATAGGTTGTCCACCCTGAAACAGGACTTCAGATACTCACTCTGATCCATGATGATATGTGCAAGAAAACACTCTAGGATTCTTGCAGAATTCCTGAAAATGGAAGCATTTCTTATCTCAGATGACACACTTTTGGCCGAATGCAACATTCTCCTCCTTCTCAAAACGAACCTGTACTCTCTACTGTGCCTATAGTAATAGGAAACAAAAGCAAATTGGTCACTAATGCTGTGTGGGCCTTGTGTTAGCGCGCCCTGAACGCTGAATTCATTCATGTAATAAATCAGAACAGATTGATCTTTTACTACCAAACGCTAATCAATTGGTACTAATATGCAATTTGGAAGAGGGCTAGCAGGCATGTTTATGTTTAAAATAAAGTGACCAGATTTTTTTTTCTTCAAGCGGGACACCATTGACGGGGGTGGGTTTCTCCATTTGAGTTTTGCCCTCTGCGCATGCGCAGAACGCTGCGCATGCGCAGAGGGCAAAACAGCAAATGTCGGCGTCCAGGTGAGGTGGGGGGGAGGGGGGGAGGCGGGAGGGCGCTTGGATGCCTGCAGCTCGCGACAGGTAAGCTGCCGGCTGCCTCCTTTTCCCGTCTCCCGCCTCCCGTTCGTTGCTTGCCAGCCCGGCCGAAGGGAAGGCGGGAGGCGAGGAAAGGCCTCCCGAAAGGAGGGGAGGCTTCGGGAGCCCGCCTCCCTTTCGGCCCGAAAGGGAGGCGGGCTCCCGAAGCCTCCCCTCCTTTCGGGAGGCCTTTCCTCGCCTCCCGCCTTCCCTTCGGCCGGGCTGGCTCGCCTCCCCTCCTTTCGGGAGGCCTTTCCTCGCCTCCCGCCTTCCCTTCGGCCGGGCTGGCAAGCAACGAACGGGAGGCGGGAGACGGGGAAAGGAGGCAGCCGGCAGCTTACCTGCTCCAAGCATCCAAGCGCTGCGGTCTCCCGGTCGCCCGCCCGGCCCCAGGGCAACGGCGGCAGCGAGGCGACGGGGGGAAGAAAGGGGAGGGGGACGAGGAAGGGCTGTTTGCGCTGCTCGTAAGCTCAAAGCGGCGACGGCTCCTTGTCCCTCACCCCTCCCAACCGCAGCGGCGCCTCCGAGGGCGGGGCTAGGGATGGGGCGGGGGAAGGAGAGGAGGAGCAGCCTCCCTTCCCCCTCCCCCCAGCTTCCAGCACCCGCCCGCCGCCAACGCCGGCCCGAGCTGAGAGGCCTGCTGCCTTTCAGGCCGATTTTTTGAAAGAATGCCCTAGTCGGGCATTGTTTTAAAAAATTGGGACTTTTTAAGAGGGCGGGCGGGACGCGGGACAAATGGTGAAAAAGCGGGTGTGTCCCGCCAAAATCGGGACGTCTGGTCACCTTAGTTTAAAATGGAGCACAGCAACTGGTAACCGTTCGGCAAATACCCACCTGCAGCTGAAAGAAAGGAAGGGAAAGGAAGATCCGAGGGAATAATGCAGGTCAACACCTCTAGAGTTTCACAAGACTCTGGGAAAGACAGCTTACACAAAAGCTTCTCCAGAACAACCTCTCCCTCTACACCCCCCCTTCTCCCTCCCCGACTCTGTGCTTTGGGTTCTCTCATCACATTTGCTAAACCTCACCACTACCTCTTGAAGATGCCTGACAGCTTTTTACAGTATCTACGGACTTAACACGTTCGGTGGTTGCTCTCAGGTTTTATTAATGCATTCCAATCATTTGCTTGTTTCCTGATGAATGAGCCTGTCAAAAACACTTTTTAGCAGATAGTTTAATAATTGGGCAATGAACATCTGTTCTTCCTCTACCATTTTTTTTTACAAAACCAGATAACTCCGTTTGGATTGCTACCAGTTGGTGCTCCTCAGGTGAAACTCACTGTTTTTCCCAGAAGCTAGCGAACAGTATGAAAGATTTTTTTAAAAAATCTGAAAAAGCGAGTTGTATGGCTGATAGGATGTTTTGTCCTTGTGTTTATTTTGTCTTTCATTGATCTCAGTTCAAAATTATGAAAAGGTAGTGGGCAGGGAGTTGGATTTCCAGATTTCACTATCATGAGACATAGAATACTTTGGAAATTCAGCTTTTGTTTGTTTCAGAATAAAATATAAGTTGTCTTATTATTACGCCCCAAATTAAATTATTTATACTCCATTCAGCCCAAATACAATTAGGGTATTTCCAAATTCCACTCTTAGAAAATGTTAACATTTATACATTGTAATTTTTGCTGCTATATAGTACAACATAAATTAGAGGCCTAAGTAAGTTTTTTTGGAATATCTTTCAGATATGCAGATCTGAGCCAGAGGTAGCTGATATTATAAAGAAATTGTTTATAAGATATATCTTGAATAAGTATACTGATTGGAAAGGGAACATCCTAAAACCAAAAGAACAAGAAATTATTTAGCAAATAGTTCTAAATATTAAAATACCTGCTTACAGAGAGCAGATCTTTTAATTTTCAGTGGCTAAATTGGAAATAATGTTTTTAGTGTGATATAATTAGGGAATTACAAGAACTCTTTTGAAGGATATATACCAAGTTGCTTGTTTCAGCTCAGATATTAGCTTGATTTACCATCTGCAGAATTACCAATAACATGATGCATTTATTACCCGTAAAAGCTATTAGCAGGTCATTTTGTTCAGTTCATCATATGTGTCTTGAGACACAATCTGGCGTCTAACAGATTTTCATACATTGATGTCACAGAGAATCAGACTGTTCTTTAATTGATTGTTTCTTGCTAGACTCCTTTGATTAAAGCAGGTTGGGATGCTTGCTTTTAGCTGTACAATTTCTGCAGGAAATTATTCTCATTTTTATAGATTTGCCAACTTCACTCTGTGCATGATAATCCCTGAAAAAAAAATAAGGTTTTTTTTAAAAGGGTTCCATTACTCCCTCTTCAATTATACAGTCAACATTATGTTCTAAAATGTTATTTATCTTTCCATGTCAAGTTGTTAGTTCCTAAACCGCAGAGATATGGATGTATACAGAGGAATGACATCTGAGAATGAAGGAGAGCCAGTTCATTTACTCCTGTCTACTCAAGCCAAGAGGGACTGCAACAGATCCAGCATTGGGAGTGCGCATGGCCATCTCTAACTGTAGTCCCACTGGCCCTGTACTCTCTATGATTACCAGCAGGGGTTCTGTATGTCCCTTTAGGTAGAGAGAATTCACCTCACTTGATCTTTTTACTGGAAGGGCCAGTGGTTGAAACTGGGGGCTTTACTACAAAAGACTGTCCCTTCATTTTCCTTAATGAAAGG
Organism: Diadophis punctatus similis; assembly: GCA_023053685.1. Classification (NCBI taxonomy): domain Eukaryota; kingdom Metazoa; phylum Chordata; class Lepidosauria; order Squamata; family Dipsadidae; genus Diadophis; species Diadophis punctatus. The sequence goes on along the minus strand of JALIGW010000001.1, from coordinate 189,634,672 downwards.
GAATCACCTCGCCCCAAACTTGCTTGTCATTGGGGATAAGCGACCATTGCAGTTTGATGGTTAAGATATTAGACAACCTCCTAAAGCAGTGATGGCGAACCTTTTTTTCCTCGGGTGCTGAAATAGTGTGTGCGCACGCTATCGCACGCACATGTGTGCCCACACCCATAATTCAAAGCCCCCCACTCACCCCACCCCCCTGCGCATGCATGCGCGACATCTCCCACTCCCCCGTTTCCCGACTTCCAGTGGGCCCAGTAGGACCTTTTTTCACCCTCCCCAGGCTCCAGAGGCTTTCTTGGAGTTTGGGGAGGGCAAAAACACTCCCCCCGCCACCCTGGAGGTCCTCCGGAGGCTGAAATCGCCCTCCCAGAGTCTCCACGTGAGCCAAAAATCAGCTGGCAGGCACGCACATGCGCACTGGAGCTGAGCTAGGGCAACAGCTCGCGTGCCAGCAGATATGGCTCCGCGTGCCACCTGTGGCACCCGTGCCATAGGTTCGCCATCACTGTCCTAAAGGAACTTTCATTTTCTTCTTTGACCTTAGGGATTGTACCGCTCCTGCTACAAGGTATCTTCTTATGACTGCAGCCAGGAACAATGCAGTTAATCTCTGAGTCACATAATTCCTCTTTCAGTTATCAATTCACATAGTTAGGAAAAATAAAGAGGACGAGAACTAACTACAGATACTGCTCAGATTTTTTTTAAAAAATTGGGGTTTTTTTTGTTTTAGTTCTCAGTATGTCTTTTGGTGGATCTTGGCCCTCGGCTAACAATAAAGAAATGTAAATCTTATATACCGTATTTTTTGGAGTATAAGATGCACCTTTTTGCCCCCAAAAAGAGGGTGGAAATGTCGGTGCGTCTTATACACCAAATACAGCCATTTTTGGCCTCCTGAAGCCCCGCCCCCGCATCCTATTTTTGCAAAACACGGGCCATTTTTTTGCAAAAATGGGGGCATTTTTGCCTTCCCCCACCCCCTAGGAGTGCTCTGCAGGCTTCCCAAACCCTCTGCATGTCCTGTTTTTGCAAAAAAAACGAGCCTTTTTTTGCAAAAACTGGAGTGTTTTTGCCTTCTAATTACCCTATCTAGCAAGACTGGAGGAGGAATACTGGGAGTTGAAGTCCACTAGTCTTAAAGCTGTCAAGTTTGAAGACCCCTGGGTTAGGGGTGCAAGGGTCTTCAAACTTGGCAAGTTTAAGACTTGTGGACTTCAACTCCCATTCCTGAGCTAGCATGACTGGAGGAGGAATTCTGGGAGTTGAAGTCCACTAGTCTTAAAGCTGTCAAGTTTGAAGTTTGTAAAAAGTATACATGGTTGTAAAAAGTGTACATGGTTGTAAAAATTGTACATGGTTGTAAAAAGTATTCTGCTACACTGGTATTTTATTAAATAATATATTACTATACCATTTGATTCAGAATACTTTTTTCCTTGTTTTCCTCCTCTAAAATCTAGGTGTGTCTTATATTCCGGTGCGTCTTATACTCCGAAAAATACGGTATCTGTACATTTATAAATTCCAGTTTGCCTTCTGGTGAATAGGTATTAGCTGACTAACTATAGGCTGTCAGGTTACAATAATATTATGCATGTGATGACATGAATGATACTTGGCATGTAATTCATGTCATTTGCACCATGACATTCAATGTTCAATATCAACATCAACTAGGAGGAACATTTTATTTATTTATTATGATGGGCAGCATACAAATTCAATATTTGAGAGATGATAGATGATAGATAATAGATAGATGATATAGATAGATAGATAGATAGATAGATAGATAGATAGATAGATAGATAGATAGATAGATAGATAGATAGATAGATAGATGATAGATAGATAGATAGATAGATAGATAGATAGATAGATAGATAGATAGATAGATAGATAGATAGATAGATAGATAGATAGATTCTCCTAGTTGATGTTGATGAAGATAAGAGTGTTTGGCCGAGCAAGGTACCAGGAGCAGATATGATCCTATCTGATCCTTTCCCTTTTCTCTTTTGTGATTTAAAACAGGAAAAATTTGCAAATTCCAACAAAATTTGGAAGATTTGGAGATCTTCCAAGGCAAAGTTAGCTATTGAACTTGCAGTGTCTCTTTCACAGGACTGAAAAAGGACTGTGCAGCAACGGAGAAGATAATGTCCTATTTCCACAATTATTTCAGGAACTGCATGAAATCAGGACCATTGCACCAACAAGCATCTTACTACTATATCTAACTGTTCTTTTTTTAAGTCCCCATTTTCACATTCTCAGTATGGTTGCACACAGCCGAGGGGCACTCTCTGGATCCTAATATACTAACATAAAGGAAATCAGTCTTAATCCTCATAGGGCCTGATACAGGTACACTAAGTTGTTGTTCCATACTCTCTAAGGTTCATCCAAAATGATGCTTTCCTGGGCTTAGAGTGACCCAGGTGGAAAAGTATTTCCATACAGCACATGACAATCATCTCTGAGAAATCAAATACACCAAACAGAGAGATTGGAAGCTAGAGGGCAAATGGAAACGCTCTGCTCCTTCTGAAGTATGATTCTAAGAGCAAATTTGACTTACTGCTCGTTCTCTTTTATACATTCAAAGACCAGAGTAAGGCAAAGCAAAGCTGAATTTATTAAATCTTTAACTAAATACAAGAAGTTTTTTTTTCTTGAAGTGTGACTGATTATATTTACAGAACAACTGAAGGGAATTTGTGTGTCCAGAGAAAGGTCTGACTGAGTTAAATACACACAGAAACATAGATCGTTCTGAATTGTAAACAAACTGTTAATTCTTTGTGATACTCCAAACGTATTGCCTCAAATCTTACTAGTCAAGAAATGTTTTGCATCTGAGATTTCAAAGAAATTTAACTATTGGAGAATTGCATGAATAACCCTGCAAAGAAAATTTTCCATGTGTGGGATAATGCAACAGGCAGTAAAATTGGGGAGGGGGGAGATTCGGATAATCAGGGATGTCAAAAGAGAAATTGGAAGAGATTGAACCTGAATAGCATAAACAAGAGGGAAAAAACCATTGGGAAATAATATTAGTATAGCAATGTCATGTAATGATTTTGACAAGTGTAATGTCTCTCATTTAGCAAATGTTCTAAATGGCATAAAAGATGCTAATTTTGGCTCTTATTCCAAACGAAATTTCTTTCCATATATGTGAAAAGAAAGGAAGGAAGGAAGGAAGGAAGGAAGGAAGGAAAAGAAAAGAAGAAAAGAAGAAAAGAAAAGAAAAAATAAAATAAAATAAAATAAAATAAAATAAAATACAGTTATCTGTGATCCCAGCAGAAGTTGCTGGACTAAAATTCCTAGATGATGCTGCCAATTTGCCCAATGGTGAAAGAATATGCAAAATAACATCTGGAAAGCCACAGGATCATGTTTTTGAAGGAAAATTCATTAAGGGGAGCTTCGCATCTCATTACTCTGCTTAAATAACATGTTGAAAAATTCACAAATAGGAAGGAAGGAAGGGAAGGGAAGGGAAGGGAAGGGAAGGAAGGAAGGAAGGAAGGAAGGAAGGAAGGAAGGAAGGAAGGAAGGAAGGAAGGAAGGAAGGAAGGAAGGAAGGAAGGAAGGAAGGAAGGAAGGAAGGAAGGAAGGAATTCCCTGAGCTAAAGTCCCAAGTTATTTGTATTACATATTGAATGTCTAGTTGTCTAGTTGCAACTTCCATGTTAGTTAGCTGTTAGTTGCTCCAACTTAACAAGGAATGTGGTATTCTGGAAGAAAAAGCCATATTCCCCCAAACTTATATTTGGCAAACCTCTCGGAAGTGTCCCCAATATATCAAATACCCATTAATTGATGTTTACAGAACTCTTTGCAGTCAACTCACTCCTTGGCCTAAGAAGACAACAAACAAATGGACTCTTGGAGTGTCAATGGATTCCACAACACTTTAAATGCCCTTTTATTATATCAAAAATCAAATAATTAATGTTTTCCCAAAGGAGAGTGAAGTAATGCAATAATGACAGCGATCACTGATATGCAACTGAAAGGTTTCCTTTATTACGCCTGTAGGTAAGTATGTGTTTTATTTAGCACGTTCATCTGACAGAGAAATAAAAGTAGCAGTGAGCCTAGACTCATCATTAGAGAATGCAGTCTACAAGGTCTGGATTCAACAGTCACCAAATTCCTTTGATAGGGATGTGGAGGTATGTGAGTCTGGGCAGCAGAACAACCTCAAGCATAGACCTCTCCTTCTGTACCTCTATAACTTCTTTGGGGGGAGAGCAGTTTGAGGAGGGGAAGGGAGGAGAGGGGTAGGGGAACTGGAGGTAGGCCTGCTCCTTCCCCCAAAAATAAATGCTGCATCAGCATTCCCAATCTGTCGAGGGACCGCATGTCAACACCATGCCACAACTTGGGGAAGCTGCCACCATAAAATATTTTAAGAGGCAGAGTGGAGTAAAATAAAATAAAAATGTCTTTTTCTGTGATATCTTAGAGTAATTCAGGATTTATGGCACCTTAACCTTTAGAATCCAAAATATTAAGCTATGTTTCTTAGAGATAATAACTCGGTTGTCCCTCACTTATGTGTCTTAGATAAAAGCTTACCGCTTCAGAATCCATGAATGCTCAAATACCCTTGCGGGCCTTTAGTAGTAAATCTTATGGAATAGCTTATGGCCAACGTAATGGCCCACCGTAGCCTGCGAATATCATGAATTCTAATAATACTTACATCAGTAGAAACATGAAGTAATGTCTCCATTGTAATTAAATGATGTATTTAGAGCAGAGCACTAAATGGTCCCCTAGTGTGTTGGTGATATATTCTAATAGTCTTCTCTTTACAGCCCCACACGGTAATATTCATGCTTTATTCTGGAGGGTTTTGCTTCTTACTGAACATTTGAATTGCAACATTAAGTGGTAAAGTGGATTACAGCAGGTCTGCATGAATATGGATTCTGATCAAGGAACTAAGTGCTTGAAAAAATAAATGGTTACTATTGAAGTAGAATGATTGGCAAAATAGTCCTATTCAAAGGAACATCAGAAGCCTTTCCATCTTTTTTTTACAGGGAAGAAAACACACACACAGAGACACAGTATCGCTCTGATTTGAGGCAATTAGAAAACCTCACAGGAAGTGCACCTGGGCTGAATTCACTTTAAATCATTTCCACTGGAAGACATCAAATTAAATTTGGGATATTTGAGGCATACATTCATTTGGATACTAATCACATTACTACCTTACTTCCAATGTAATTCCAACAAGATTCTAGACCCTGTGCCTGTCAGGTCAGCGGACTGCTGCCGACAATGTGTTTCATATTTATAAAGAGAGGATCTACTGCTTTGTGAGGGAGAAAATGGTGCTGATCTTTTTTTCTCTCCCCCGCCCCCTCCTCATCCTGACTGGGAACCAGGGGCGGGCTGCTCACTTACCTCGCTACCGGAGCTCTGCGCACGCATTGCCACGTTTGGTGCACACGTGCGCTCGCTATGCAAGCGCGCCCCTCGCACAATTATGGCAAAATCTCTACAAAATCTTGTGAGGGGATGTGCGCATGTGTGCAATTTTAGCGAGATTTCGCCAAGATTTTGCTTCCACGCATGCGCGGAAGCAAAAAAAAAAAAACCAAAAATACACTACCGGAGCAGCCGCACTCAAATAGCGCCATCTGCTGGCCGCTACCGGTACTGTAGAGTGGGCCACACCGGTAGGAACTCACCACTGTTGGGAACCAACCACAATGTCCAGCTATGCATTTCACCTCTTCATTTGCCCTGTAAATCAGCTAATTTTATATCAGGTGGAGGCACTGAGGGTCAGAAGCACAGCTGAAGGCATTTTATTCCATTCAGTTCTGCTCAAAATATGATGAGTACCAGGAAGCATAGGGCTGTATTTGTAAAACAATAGCTACCACTAAGCTACCACTTAATTATGAGAGAATCTTACGGATATACTTAGACGCCATCAATTAATGCATGTATATTGTATGCTCTTTTTTGCCTTAGGAGAGATGAATACCAGGGCAAATAAAAGTTACACTCTTCAATTAAGAATAGCATTATTTTCTTTGGTTCCCATGCCTCTGCTTCCTCCAATAATTGCTCATGAAATGAAGATGATTGCGTTTGGTTTAGTTTCTCCTATGCAGTAAATAACCGAGAGGTATTATTATTATTATTATTATTATTATTATTATTATTATTATTATTATTATTATTATTATTATTATTATTATTATTATTATTATTATTATTATTATTATTATTATTATTATTATTATTATTATTATTATTATTATTATTATTATTATTATTATTGGAACTTCCATCAAAATATATTCTCCAATGCATTTAGGCTGGAGACATGGAGCATCATCAAAATCCTGCTCGTTAGTCATGATCTTCTGCCTACATTTCACTCTTCCAGAGATTTTCCTCATTACAAGAAACGCCGACTGCCTCCTAACAGGATAGGTTTGTTGGCACATGGCTCTCACATGGCAACTAATCAGCAAGATGACTGTTTTCACGCTCCAAGGTTTACAGATGAGATTTGTTTAAGTACAGAGATCCATGAAAGGTCATGGATTTGGGCAATGTGCATCTACCAGAGTTATTCAGTTATACAACAGGAAAATATGCCTGGATCCACAAGCCATTTCCAGCTGGCTTTATTAGAATCTTCCTCAGACAGCATGTTAATAAGACTTTTCTCTCCTGTGGATTTTGTTATGTCTCAATTCGAAAGGGCCAAAATAACAACAACAACAACAAAAGACCCTCCGCACCCACTGAGCAAAATGGATAATCCAGCCAGGCCAAGGATGACTGGTACACGACCTCCCCAATCAGCCACCCAAAGGCTGGCTTTATCACTTATTGGAAATTTATTAACCTTCACACGAAAGCACCAAACTTGATTTCCCATAAGCACAGACGTTCCGCAGACTCGCTTTCTCCCACTCCTTCAGCCGTTCGTTCATTTCTAAGGCTGGAGGTTTTCATGAGGATATGAAAGGCTTTGGGTTCTTAAAAGGGAATTTGCAGGGACAGGACGTAAAGGTAAAATTAAAAAAAAAAAAAGCAAAGCCTGCTTCTCAGTAGTAATCTTTTGCAGAAATCCCCATACAGGTATCAAGATAAAATTTGCATGGCAAGGTCAGAATTTTTTAATCTCAGAAGGAGCCTCGTGGAGATTGGGCAGGGGGGTAGAAAAAGGAATCCAAGAGGGGTGTGAAAAAATGTTTCAAATTCAAAATGGTTTTTGCTCAAAGTGCTCAGTTTTGAGTTCAGAGCAGCTTTCTCCAACCATTCTGGAGTTCAGAGCAGCTTTCTCAAAGTTCAGAACCAAGGACTTGAATTCAAAACATAACTTTGGAGTTCAAAACAGATCCTTGGAGTTCAAAACAAGGACTTTTCAAACTCAAAATACGTCCAAAATAGTTAGAATAATCTGACTTGAGGCCAGAATGACTTTTTTGAGCTCAAAACAACTGATTGAACCAATTCAAAATATTTACATAAATGTAGGATCTGGTTTTGGAGACTCCCAGTGAAACCTAGGTCTTTTTTTTTTTTTGCATCAGCTACTGTGTGCTCTTCATTATTTTTAAATATCTTTGCTATTAAGTAAGTACTTGGTTTTTAGTTCTGATTTGTCCTGTTGCCGGGGTTTTCTGTTAGAAATTCTCTCATGAATATTTTTAATGCTCCCCCTCGAAAAAAAAGTATTAAAAACAAAACAAAAATTAAAAGTTTCTGTGTGTGTGAGATGTAAAAAATTGGATCAAAGTTAACCCACATGCACATATATGTGCAGGCTCAGTTCAGTACAGAACAATAATGGTGAACCTTTTCAGCTCAGTTATGTCAAACTTTTGGAAAATGCCTAACTTGACTCTGCTGGTGAGTTTCACACAAACTCACACTGAACAAAAGAGAAACAATTCTCTATTCCCCACCACCACCCCCAAGACCAATCTGGGCCACCCTGAACAGTGGCACACATTCAGCAGCAGTGCCAAGGCCAGACCTGAAGTCAAAACCCGGACTTTGATTTCACCCCTACCGCCATGCTGCCACTCAAAAATGCCACCTCCCGCCATTCCTCAAAGTTTGCGAGCTTTGGGGGAATGGAATGCTTGTCCCCACGGCCCAGCACTCTCCAGGATCTGCAATTCGCCATTTACCTTCAAGAGCTGTGCTCTTTCTATTGACAGGCCCCTGTGGCTCTGGGTCACCCAAGGCCCTCCTCATTTTTGGAGCAGCTTTGGAGAATGCTCTTCCATGTCTTCTGCAGCCTCTGAAAATCCCTCAAGAACAGAGTTTGCTTTCGAGAATAGCTGTTGGTGGGGTTGGTGAAATGCTATTGCATCACTCACAACATCATGGTGTGCCATATTTGACATGCATGTTGTAAGTTCACCATCACTGGTATAGTCAGAAGTGGGTTTCTCCTGGTTTGGACCGGTTTGCCCGAACTGGTAGCAAAATGCTGGTGATGTCACGGAACCGGTTCGGTCGGTGCCGGTTCATGGATGCCACCATCTTTTATTTATTTATTTATTTTGAAGTTTTTTGAATGTTTTTTGAAATTTTTTTTGAAATTTTTTTTGAAATTTTTTAAATTTTTGCCTGGGGTTTTTTTTCTTCTGTGCATGTGCAGAAGCTGAGTTTCTGACACTGCACATGCATCGCCATCTTGTTTTTGGCTTTTTGGGGGGGAATTTTTATTTTTTCAGCACTATGCATGCGCATGCACACACGTGCGCAAAGCGTGCATGCGCCCACACAGCACAGGAGGAAGCGAACTGGCAGCGAGGTAAGTTAGAACCCACCCCTGGGTGTAGTATCTGTTTTGAGTCGGGGGGGGGAAACTTTGCAAATTGTGTTTGGCTTATTAGCACTTGCTGGAATGCAATCATCATGGTGGGGGGTGGGGGGTGGGGGGAAGGAGGGAGTCTGTGTTGCTCTTTCGATGTCAACAGCCAATCTGTACTCATTATAATTCTTCATGTTGATAACTACAGTTCTTACATTCCTTACCATCACAATAATAATATTGAAAGATGAAGTGAAAGGGAAATGACACTTTCCCTGTATTATATATTGTAAAGGATGTATCTCTCCCGGTTCCCAAGCACAGCTTAAGAGACAATTTCGTATCACAATCACTGAATCAGTACCATAGTATCATTCAAAAGACTATTTGCTTGTTTAAGCCCCAAGAGGCTTGTGGCAGATCCTCCAGGTGTTCCCCTATGCAATCTGGGTTCTCATTCATTCATTCATTCATTCATTCATTCATTCATTCATTCATTCATTCATTCATTCATTCATTCATTCGGTGTTTGCTCTGTTAAAAAAAAAAGTTCTTAAGCTGTACAGTAATTGATTTCCAAAGTCCTGCAGCCTTCTGGTGACTGTTTCCATAATACATAACACAGCATCGTACTGCTGAATACATAACACAGCATTGTACCACTGAAGATTCCCCAAACAGTATGCATCAGTAAAGCTTTCGTTTTTGTTTTCAAATATTGTTAATGACACAGTTATCTTAGAATTTGCAAATCTCACTTAGCTTGAACATAAAACAGAGGTAATTTCATAAGAAATGAAATGCAGGAGATGGATAGAGAATATGACTTGTGTCCACTTCAGTGGAACAGAAAAGTGTCAATCTGACAAGGATGGAGCAGCTAACAGCAGAATCTGAGAAAGCCATAAACAAAGTTTAAAGTATACAGTATATTTTAAAACGAAAATGAGTCTAGGAAAGAAGGTTCTGGTGCTATTGTGAAGTCTAACAATGTTATACTAACTTGTTACATTGCTGAATAATATGTGTGCATGCCCATATTGCATAGTGTGTGTATGCACACAATTGTTTGAAAAAGATTTCCTATGAATAAACTACTTACAGGATCTTTTAATTAGTATAACAGAAGGAGGAAATTTTTGTATTGGAAGAAATTACACTAAGGCTTCAACAGAAGTTTGAACATTCATAATATAATCAGAATGCAGACTTGCGTTAGGAACATTCTCACCTTGCATATGATAAATGTATGGCCATTTGTTCCCTATTTCCTTTGATATAGTATGCTGGGTGCTATATATGTAGAAATGTGTTACACTCAGACTCCTTTCTCTTACTGTATCTTATGCTCCGTAAAGAATAACTTAATATATTACAGAACAGCGGTCACCAACTGGTGGTCCGTGGACCACTGGTAGCCCACGAGAAAATTTTGGTGGTCCGCAGAAAAAATATTTGCATTTTTATATTGCACTAAATCAGGGGTCCTCAAACTACGGCCCCTGAGCCGGATATATGCAATGAACGTTTGTGTTGCTACAGAGAGTCTCCCCCTTTGGGGTCTTTTTTGTGCGGGTTGGGGGGGAGAAATTCTGACTTGGGGTCTGCTTCAGCCTCCTGGTGTGGGGCTTTGGCCAAAGGCTGGAGAGAAGCGCTGCTGGTGGCGAAGAACCGGAAGACCTTGTTCCAGTGGGGACTGTATCATGGCCTGGAACTGGCTAACCATCTCAGCCTGTTGAGCCTCCAAGTGCCGGTACCTGGCCTTGCACTCCCACAGGTCTTCCCTCTGCTTGGAAAGCCTATGCTCGTAGTCCTCAGTGAGGTGCTTCTGCTGAGCCTCCTTCTCAGTCAGATCCAATTTGAACTGAGCAGCTGTTTTGCCAACTCTTTCTCATGGTGGCTGCTTAGCTCCAACAACTGCTTCCTGTTGGGGCCCTAAAGAGCCCGGGCGGGCAGGCGAGGAGTGGGTGGGAGGGGAGGGGCGAGTAGAGGCTGGCGAGGTGCCCCTTGACGCGAGTGACATCAAGTTGGTCACGCCCACCCCATCACATGGTCATCTAGCCACGCCCACCCAGCCGGTCATTAGGCAGATCATATTAGTGGTCCGCGGAATTTAAAATTATGAATTCAGTGGTCCCTGAGGTCCGAAAGGTTGGTGACCCCTGTTACAGAATACAGTGGGATACTTTAGATGTAATTTGTGCGCTAATGTATAGTTACAGATATTTATCTATAGATTTTTTATCTATTTATCTATAGATTTTTTTAAATGATTAACTTAACTGAAAATATAACAAGTGCCAATTGGGATAGAGTGGAGAATAATGCTAGGAGATACACCCCCCAAAAAAAATCACACATTTTTTCCTCTCTTCTTTTCACATTTTCCACTATGAATAGCATGAATCTGCCTATTCTTTGTAGAGGCAATCTGGATTCTACCCATTTTATGTACAAATAAACTGTTCATTACTACTCTCAAGCACTGGTTGATTAAATCCAATAACAAGAAGTAGTAACATAAATTACCACAAGCTACAAGCTGCAACATAAGCAAACAATTATTTCTGATAAGGCCAACATCACCAGCTGCCCTTTATTTTGAAAACTGGGTTTTAATTTTATAGTACTGCAGTTTCAAACATTCTCTGCTATCAACATACTTTCTTCCAGTGATTAAACTTCAGTTGTTACAGTATGTTGCTACTAATAGCTCAAGGATCTTCCACGTTGTTTTGCTGAAAACAAAAGAAGAGGAGGGGAAAAAAAAAAACCCACCGAGAGCCAACTTTAGATTTCATTATAAAAAGGAGAAGAAAATGTATGATATTTCACAGATTCACACACGGAGAGAAATGAAAGGAAAACATGGCCTTTTGAAGAAACATAAGAAACAACGTGAAGCAAAACAAAGGCTAAAGATATTACAGTAGGATGGTTATGATTAAATCTCCTATTGTTTCTAATGGTTTAAAAGCAGCCCAATATAGGAAACAAAATGCAGATTTCAAATGGATTTCTGCATGTCTCGTTTCCTGGGGAATGTCAGCTCAAGGCGAGTAGGAACAATACTTGGAGGGAAGGGTTTAAACTAGGGATTTCTGCATGGGAGGACAAAATAGGGGGCAAAGGCGTGTGAAAAAGCATCAGGCCTTCAAACATATCTTGTGTAGTTGCAGTTCTCATGAGGCTCCTTCACCTTATGAGAGAAGCCAGAATTTCTCCATCATTGCATTCACATTATCAGGGATGGTTTTCATTTACCTCCTCTACCGGTTCGCAAATGAGAGAGAGAGCATGCGTGCGCTCACTTCGCTCACACACACCACCTCCGCACACATGCACAGCCACCCGTGCATGCGCTTTACTCGCACGCGAGCCTTCTGCACATGCACCCAGTCTCAAAAATGTGCACAAATAGAGCCGTGGCGGATGGGCGGCGCCACCTGCGATTTCCACTACCGGTTCAGGCGAACCCGACAGAACCAGCTGAATACCACCTCTTCATATGATGGAATTCTTTGCCCTTATGAAGGTCATTTGTCCCCTTCCCCATCATCTCCTGCAGCACAATAAAACCGGTCGTCCTAGTCTTGCATCTGATACTTCAGATTAATCTCTTCAACGCGCTTGTTAAATATTTGGGGATTAAAATTGTTCCTTTTATGGGATTTTTTTTAAAGTAGCTAGATTTTTATCATTAGTCTTCAACGGCTGTAAGAGCTGCCCTAAGAGCTGCTCGATGAAAGTTAAAAAAACCCCACATTATTCCGTCCAAAATCATAATATTATCAATATTTCTGAAATTATACCACAGTCCTTCTAGAGGCTTTTCTCAGCATGACCTCCTTCCCTCTGTGCTGATTTGATTTTTTTTGTTTATATTTTTTAATCCCACCTTTATTGTTTTTTATAAACAACTCAAGATGGCAAATATACCTAATACTCTTTCTTCCTCCTATTTTCCCCACAACAACAATCCTTGGGCTGAGAGAGAGTCACTGGCCCAAAGTCACCCAGTTGCCTTTTATGGCTAGAACTCACAATCTACTGGTTTCTCGCTTGGTGCCTTAACCATTAGACCAGATTTCATTTTCCATGAAGTTCCTACAAAGCTTGCTAACTGCTCTGTAACTTTTAGTTCATTCAAAGCCACTTAAAATTACTTAAAGAAAAACACAGCATTATATATATATATATATACAAGGCAGGCAGCCCAGGTTCAAATCCCAGTAAGGGTATGGCTATCGAGCTAAGTAGCTCGAAATAGATCTATAATAGTCTCCCTTTATTTTCATTTATCAGCAACAAAATGCTACACACACACACACACACACACACACACACACACAGTATATACAGTATACAGTATATATACAGTATGTGTATATATATATATATAGCTATAGAGACCAGAGATGAAATCATGGTTTATGATAAATGGCATTTTAGTATTCTCGGGCTTCCTTTTGGTGGAGCTGATTTAGGGTGCCCCTTGACTTGGAAGGGCAAAGTGGGCAGAGCACACCCTACATCTTGATAGGGCTGAATTTTTGGGGTGGAGTTCTGAGGAAGGATTTCATTTTTTAAACACAATGGTAGGAAACTACTGCCAGTGTTCAGGAACAATGATCAGAGAGGGCTCCAAGGGCCCCAAGAAAAACTCAGGATTAAAAGTATTAGGAAAATGTGATTTGACAATCTCTGAAAGTATTGTGTCTTGCTGCCGTATTATTTTCTCATATTCCAGCATCCTTCACCATGCAGGCCAGGCTGATCAGAACTTCTGGGAGATGTAGTTAGCAACACCTGGAGGAACACAGCTTGCCCATCCATAAACGATGGCATAAAAGAGAACCTTCTTGATAAAGGTACCAGATCAGGGTTTGCAAAAACCTGTAGAGGGCAGCACTCATATTGCCAGGCCCACATAGCTGGCAAGACCAAGAGGGGAAGCACAACAGACATTTCAGTAAGATATCTTTGATGCTACTTTGGGGGAAAATACAGAATCCTAGAAATCAAATAAGAATGTCCCAGTCTCGATTATAGCAAGTTAATTAAAATGCTTCCCCCTCCCAGATGTCTCCATACCTGGGCTGAATTTCCATTTGTGAGATAACCTTTGAACTGAATCATCTTTTACTTTTCCAGTCTTCCCTTAACCCTTTACTCCCACCTAGTGATTGTGTGGATTTTTACAGCAATATCGGGGAGCCTTGCTTTTATGGTCATGTGGACCAGACCTTTTTACTTCAAAGCTTCACAGATAGATTCCAAGTGCATATAAAGCCATTCTCCCCTATAGTTCTCTAAATCTTATCAAGGAAGAAATGCTGCTGCCCCTAGATTATTGCACTGCTGATAATCTTGGTTTACTGCTACCTGCTGTGATATCACCTCTGTTATTAACAAATTAATTGCCAGTTCACTACTTTCTCATCTTCCCGTTTTTACCATCTCCTAGTTTTGTTGTTACTGCCTTTGTCATCACAATGATTTTTGGCGGCGGCGGGCTGGGGTTGGCAAGAAAAGAACGTTCCTACTATGAGCCCATCAAGTTCTATCAGGAATTTGACTTTCCAACAAAAAGTTACTTTGTTCCAAAAGAAAAGTTAATGCTGTCCCCATAAAGTCTTACACAGATGTTCTTTCAATGGAGATGTTATAAATATGAATGCATCATGGTTATCAGCAATGCCCATGACTTCCATGGGTTCCAGAGCTGAATACAAGCATGCTCCCTCTGTTCCTTTCATTAGTATGCAACACAATTTACACTTCTGAAGCCTACTAAGCTAGGCAATAGTGCCCACATGATGAGGCCGTCCAGGAATTCCCTGCCTCCCTAGAATTCAGAATAGGTATAAAGCAAGGGTGGACAACTATGGCACCTTTGCAACCTGTGGACTCCAACTCCCAGAATTCCTGAGCCTGCATGTTAAGGTGCCATAGTTGTCCACTCCTGGCATTAAAGTCTTTGAGTTGGCAATGGGAGAGAATCAGCAATCCATCTATGGAGAGGAAACTAAACTTGTATCCAAAGCCAAACCATCTCTGGTTTAGCCTTCTAAGTTTATCACCATGGTCTCTTTGTAGTGGATTTCTTTGGGAGATGAAAAAATCCCTAACATCTCATAAAGAAAACACCTTTACAATTTTTAGTCTAGTTATAATTTAGATGGAGAAAGGAAAGGAGGGCGAATAGATGACTCCAATTGGGGAAAGGGAGGGTGGAGAATCATTGCAAATAATGACCCACTGTCCTGATTCTCTCTCCAGTGGCACAAAGTCTTGCTACTCCCTGTGGAAAGTAGTTATTACCTTCAATCTCTCCGATATGAAGTAAGCCTTGCTACATGCATAGCTCATTCTGAGTGATGAGACCCACAGTTTTCTGAGTCTAAAACCAAATGATCTTTCACGAGCAAAATGTAAACTTGAAATAGGATTGCTTGGCCATTGATTCCTAGTCTATTTCTTCCCCCACGTACTTTATACATTCCCCAAATAAGAGCCAGGCTAGCTACAGATGGTGTTGGTGTATAATGAGAAGGGCTCAGAAGCCGCTCAGCTTCCCAGGGGAGCCTTCTGTAATGGAACTAACTATGTACTGTCCACCTTATAAACTAGATTTGATTTTGGACTGTTTGCCCAAGTGTGTTTGTTTATTGCTTAGCACTGGAGGGCTTCTATTAGCTGTAGGCTGATTGAACATAGGCTGCAGCTTTAGAAGGCACAGAACATGTTTTCCCCTCCTGAATGCTGATAAAATCCTTTTAGTTTACAGACAGCAATGCTTTCCTCGAGACAAGTTGAGTTTTGCAGGCAAGAAATGAGACACATTAGTGATGAGATTTCACTTACCAAAATTAGAACCCCTTTTTGATACACACCAGAACTAAAGAGATAATTCCTCAGAGCAAAAAGACAGGCCTTCTGAGTGCCGGTGAATGAAACTGCGAGCCAACCATTTTGTCCTGAAAATAAATGAGTCAGGATGAACTGATTGTCTCTGTTCGCACATTCTCCCGACCCAAACACGTGGAAGGAAGAGTGTGGAAGATCAGGTCCACACACACTAGAGAATGAGGAATCCAAAACTGCAGTCCGAATTGGCTGAATAGCAATTAAATCTAATACTAGTCTGCAAAGCAACTCATACTGTAGTAGTTAAGGTGCTCAACTATAAACCAAAGAGACTATGGATTCTGGTCCCAACCTTCTTCTTTAGGCTTTCTCTAAGCCTTTGAACATTTGAACATTGAACAAATCACTTTGAACATTTGCCAAGAATCCAAACTGACTTGAAGGCATACGTTTCTATTTCTTATGCTGCAACCTGTCCTCCGAGTTCCTAAATATTTTCTTCCCCTGCATAAGAGGCTACTGGTTTTCTGCCTCATTCTCAGGGTACTTTAGAATGTTGCCTTTCTTTCAGTCATCCTCCTTTAGCTGGTTTCTTTATCACTTTAAAGTGCTGGTGTTGCTGGTTTTTTGGTAAGCATCACTGTCGTGGAAAATAATGGTTTGGGATTTAACTGACCTGTATAAAGCCAAAGGGGGCCACAGACTTTACAGAATAACAGAATTACATAGTTGGGAGGGACCTTGGAGATCTTCTAGTCCAGTGGTTCCCAACCTTCCTAATGCTGCGCCCCATGCCCCGCCCCCGCGCCCCCACTGTGACCCACCCTGCCGCTGCCATTTGGGTTCTTTTACCCTCTGCGCATGCGCAAAGTGTGCTGCGCATGCGCAGACTGTAAAATAACCCAAATGGCGGCAGCGGGGTGGAGCGCGGTGGGGGCGCGGGTTGTGGGGCGCGATATGGCCAGGCTTGTGGCAGTGGGGGGGAGCTGAGGATGCCGGGGCGACCCCTTGGAACTGGTCATTCGACCCCCAAAGGGGTCCCGACCCCCAGGTTGGGAACCACTGTTCTAGTCCAACCCCCTGCTCAGGCGGGAAACCCAATACCATTTCAGGCAAACGATTGTCCACAACTTCTGGAGGCAAGTAGTTCCACTGATTAATTGCTCTACCTGTCAGGAAATTTCTCCTTAGTTCTAGGTTGCTTCTCTCCTTAATTAGTTTCCATCCATTGTATTTTGTCCTGCTGTCAGGTGCTTTGGAGAATTGGTTGACCACCTCTTCTTTGTGGCCATTAAGTAAGACAATTGAGCTATGAAAGTCAAGACTTCTTCTCTGTCCCTTTCTCTCTCATCCTTGCCACATCATAACTAAGTATTTGATAACAACCCATCAATATTTCCAAAATGTTCTTCTGTGTGTGTGAAGAAGGTTGGGTTGTTGTTGTTTTTTTACCATGTTAAGCCTAATTGGGGATTATTTAAATCAATTTCAAACCAATTGCTGTCAATTCTCAGTAATCACAGTGAAAACTGCAGGCGCACAATAAGGAAGAAATGTGTATGTCAATATAAGTTACATTGTTCCTGCGAAAATGTCCTGATGCACATTTTATCATTGAGTATCCACATTCAAGAAGATAGCAAAAAAAACAAAAAAAAAACACCTCCCTCTGAGAGTGCAAAAACTGACTCCCGGCACTTAACTCCTTATCACAAAGCCTGGAAACACCACAACGAAAATAATCACAATCATATTTTGCTGATACTAATTCAAAAACTCTTTTTTCCTCTTTCCTACCAACTAGGAAGTGAGAGAAGATTACCATGGAATAGATTAATGCCAGAGTAAGGCATCCCACAAGGGACAGGCTGGAGGTACTGATGTTTGAGGCAAAATACAAGATGGCACCAGGATCATTCCACCCTTAGAAGCTGATTGGATTTAGAAGGCAAAGTTTAGAACAAGGTAAGACCTTAAAGTAGGGGTGTCAAACTCAAGGCCTGGGGGCCGGATCCGGAGCGTGGAGTGCTTAGATCTGGCCCATGGGGGCCACCCTAGAAACAGCAAAGGACCAGCCTGTGGTGCCTCTGCCAGCAAAAACGGAGCTCAGAGGGGCCGCAGGTGGACCTCCCAAGCTCCGTTTTTGTGGCAGAGGATTGCAGAAAGCCGACGTGGCCGAAAACGGAGCTCAGGAGTCCAGTCAACACATTCGCCCCCAACACGAGTGATGTTGAGCTGGCCACACCCACCCTGGCCACACCCCCACCCCACCCCAAAGTCAAACACAACCCTGATGCGGCCCTCAATGAAATCCAGTTCGATACCACTGCCTTAAAGAAAACTCATTTGGTGTGAGGAGGTTTCTAGCCACATCAGGATAGAAACTGGAAGATTGTGAGTTGTAATCCTACATAGAGCACAAAACCAGTTGGGTGACCTTGAACCAGTCAGTCTCTCTCTGTTCTAGAAAGTAAGAGGCAAAGGGCAAACCATTTGTAAACAAAATTCAAGAAATTTCATGAACTGGTCCAGGCAGACATCAGAAAGGAAGGAAGGAGGGAGGGAGGGAGGGAGGGAGGGAGGGAAGGAAGGAAGGAAGGAAGGAAGGAAGGAAGGAAGGAAGGAAGGAAGGAAGGAAGGAAGGAAGGAAGGAAGGAAGGAAGGAAGGATACTTTTCAAGCAATTTCAAACTGTAGCTTTAGTCCCGTCTTGTTTATTTACAGATTTATATTCAGCTCACTCCCAATGGCTCTGGACAGCTTATCAAAATATAATAGCTAATACATTTATCAAAGTCACCACCATAAAATCCATAAAGCTCTAAAAAGTTAAAAAAAAACCTGGATGAAAATATTTTGAATTTGCTAAGCATATTTGGCTTTGGGGAAACTAAGACCATTCAGGCTTTCCAGAGTCCACTGAAAAAAAGGAGAGAAGAGGCTATACATCCATGTTGAATGAACATAAGGTGTATGTTGTCATACTGAGTGAAGCAAAAATAATCTCTCAGAGCTTCTTGGGATATAGTGCACATCCATTTTATAGAGCAGGTTTTTAGCTGGATCTGGGAATGTAGTTCAAGAGAGAAAAATATTTTGACACCAGTAGGCCATTGACAAACTTCCAGAACAAGAAAATGGGGAAAGTTTATAAACTTGCTTGATGATTACAACGGAAGGGAGATTATGCATAGGGCTTGGGCAAGCGCTTAAAGAAGCTAACAAGTTTTAAAAGTCTGCAGTCACAGACTTCCCTGAGATCAAAACTTTTCAGAGAAGTTGAACTGTTGACCTCACGCGATTCCTAAGAGGTCAGTAAGGGGCGTGCATCAGTGCACCAGCGTGCCTACCGTCCCTGTCCTAATGTTCCCCTTTATCAGTACCCATCTTATGTATATAAACAATGTTATATCTATGTATATTACCAACACGTACTTGACATAAATAAATAAATAAAAATAATAAATAAATAAATAAATAAATAAATAAATAAATAAATAAATAAATAAATAAATAAATAAATAAAAAAATTAAAAAAAATAAAAAATAAAAAAAATAAAAAAATAAAAAATAAAAGTTGGGCAGAGGATCAGCATATGCAGACTAATCTATTTTCATTAACTCCTATTGCTAGCTGTGATTGCTTAAATATCCCCAATCTAATCTAAAATAGAAATCTCTACTTTCAGAGGGAATCTTTTTTATTTTTTTGATTAGGCAAAGAATTTGGAGTCCACATTCTCCCTCACCCCCATCCCAGGAACTCTAGAAAAGGCACACACAATTTCCTTGGCAATAAATAAATAATCTATAATGTCTTTAAGTACATAGTAGGAAAATTAGAGAGAATATGTATGCAATTAGGTTAGAAAACAGCATGAGCAAGAAAAATTGCATACTTATTAGTACAACTACATAATGTTAATGATTAGCCTTGGCTAATGGAAGAACATCAGGGTATATTTAGAGTACAGGATAGTGTCGCCTGATTATAAAATGTTTTGTTTAGCATGACATTTTAAATACATATTGAAATATTTGGGTACTGCCATACCCACTAATTTTTAAAAAATGTTTTATTAGCTTTGGGCACAATATTGCCAAAATTAAAGTACTCTTACATGATAAGTATTTCAATCATAGAAGGAAATGTAGTACTAGTCCTCTACTGTAACAAAGCTTTGGTAAATGAGATCCAAAGTTCAATCCTGGGTACCTCCTTCACAGAGGATCAGGGGGTAAAACAGGAGAAAAGTTTATCTGTCTGGATCCCTGAAAAGCTACTGCTGTTAAGTGTAGATGATGCCAAAATTAGGTGTTCCAGGTCTCCATTGTATCAGTACAATCTCTAGGTAGGTTGGGCTGAAACAAACAAACTAACAGAGAGACACAGACAGGTTGGTCCAAAACCTCCTAGTGAATTTCCATGGCTAAGAGTTGACTTGTATCTGGGTCTTCCAATGCTAGTCCAATACTTTAGCTACTATACCATATTGTCAAACCATTGCACAACATTGATACTGGATTAGTTGGAAAAAGATAGTTTCTCGTGCTTCTTTGCTGCATGGAAAGATGCAGTTTCGGAAGATTCCTCATAGTAATTGAATTTGGCCACTGTGTTTCTCACAAATATGTGGTTACAGCAGTTCATCATCAGCAAACAAACAAACAAAATGGCTAGAAATCAGGGTGGTATTAAGGTGATAACAATAATAATGTATTATGCTACTTTATCTAGCCAAGGAAAGAAAACTCTCCAGACCGCAAAGCAGCATAGCAATCTATGGACCACAAAGATATTAACTGCACAGGATGAGCTCTGAATGTCTGCTCTGTGTTTAACTAAGGAGAGCCTTTAGAACGTGCGTTGGGTTGTAAAAGAAGGCTCCAACCTAATTCAAGAGATCCCAAGACTAGTATTACACTGCACTTAGATAAGAGAAGTTGATGTGATTGACAAACTCTTTCCATTTGAACAATGTAATCCATGAGTGAGCTTTAATGTACCTTATATTTGGATAAAGGTAAAGGTAAAGGTTCCCCTTGCACATCTGTGCTAGTCGTTCCTGACTCTAGGGGGTGGTACTCATCTCCGTTTCAAAGCCGAAGAGCCAGCACTGTCTGAAGACATCTCCGTGGTCATGTGGCCGGCATGACTAAACGCCGAAGGCGCACGGAACGCTGTTACCTTCCCATCAAAGTGGTCCCTGTTTTTCTACCTCATTTTTGCATGCTTTCGAACTGCTAGGTTGGCAGAAGCTGGCACAAGTAATGGGAGCTCACTCCGTTACGTGGTGCTAGGGATTCGAATTGTTGAACTGCCGACCTTTCTGATCGACAAGCTCAGCGTCTTAGTCACTAAGCCACCGTGTCCCTTATTTGGATAGGATTTTATAAATATATGTACAAGATACGATTACTATCTATCCGTGATAACCATTTATTACTTGTTAATAGCTTATCCTCAATCACTGTGGAATCAACCTAGTTCCCTACCCAGTGAAGGGATTTGGGTGGATATACTTTTAACCTTAAATGGTGCAGTCATGATCCTTATCAAATGTTCATTCATGTCTTCCATAGAATTCCCTCATACAATTGAAGGCAATCAGAAAAAAAGCAATAATTGCAAAATTTCATCCAATAAAATTAATTGATAATTTAACAGCCAAATCAATAAGCATATATGAATATGAAAGGAACATTCAACAGCCATGTATATTTCAAACACTGCCCTGCGGTGCAACAAATAGTGCTTATATCCATAATTAAAATAACACAGGCATCCATCTAGGAACTGGCAAGTGTTGGGAAAGTAGGGTGGGATAACTAAGCCCTACACTAACCCATTGATTAAAGAAAAGATGTTTCAGTCCCCTTTAAAGTCATCAGACTTTCAGGGACAGGAGAAGGGAAGGAACTGATTCCAGGATCATGAAGGCAGGTCTTGCATCACCAAATCTAGAGACTGTGTCCCTGCAGGGAGGACTAAAAAAATGGCTGTGCTTGAGGAAATTAAGAAAGAAACAGGATTATATGGAGAACCAAAAAGAGGCAGAAATTGAGGGACTGTATAAAGGAGTCAGATCAATAGTGGTTTCTAAAACCCTTTGCTACCGGTTCGTGCGTGCACTTGCACGCACACGTAATGCTTCTGCACATGCGCAGAAGCGTCACAGGTGGGTGGGCGGAGCCTCCCACCACCGGCGCTACCAGTTCACAGAACTGGGCCAAACCAGGAGCAACTCACCGCTGAGTCAGATTCAAATACTCACGCCCCATGAAGCTTCCTAGGTCTCTTTAGACAAATTGTTATCTTTCAGCCCAACCCACCTCACAGACTTCTTGTGGGCATAAAAGGAAATGCATAACAGAATAAAATAACAGAATAGAGTTGGAATTGGACATCTTCTAGTCCCACCCCCTACTTAAGCAGGAAACCCTATACAATTACAGACAAATGATTGTCCAATCTTTTCTTAAAGAGATGCACATAACTGGCAAAACACACCAACAAAACACTGACATTGTGATACTGAATTTCTAACTAAGGCAAGGATTGACCACAGAGCAAATAAAGCACAAAAGATGTAGCGTCTCCATCACATTTCAGTTCAACCAGGAAGTCTACCGTATATGGTCAATTTCTCAACCAGAAATCTGCCTCTTTTCCAAGACTCTCGTAAGGCTGAATACACTCAAAAGAGCCCATGAACATTGAATATTCCTGTTACCAAATGAGTTTGGTTAAGTTCTTATTGATTGTTGGTCTGTTGACAATGTAACCTTTTTCTTTCCAGAAGAGATTTCAGTACAGCCCACTCTTGCAGGTGAAATTGGTTCTGAATGAGCCGAATGAAGAAATTTCCATTTTAAGGCCTTTTCTGCTTCACTTTGCCTTTTCTGGCACGTGTTTCTCAGTATGTACAGACTACTTTGGGGACCTGGAGCAGTAAGTTACAAAGATGGAGCATGACAGTCACAATAGCACAAACTATTAGCTAGACCTCAACTCTATTACAGTTCTATGTTTGGTGACACAGAATCAAGAGTCTCAAGGATACAAGGTCGAAGGTAGCAAAACATTACATTAATCTGTTCTGTTTGTAGGCACAAGTGTATCTATCTCCAGGTGTAAGATTGCTCAGTGTTTAATTATGAAACAGTGAGAGCTAAATATATAATTAATAAACTGTTGTCCTATCATCTATCTATCTATCTATCTATCTATCTATCTATCTATCTATCTATCTATCTATCTATCTATCTATCTATCTATCTATCTATCTATCATCTATCTATCTATCTATCTATCTATCTATCTATCTATCTATCTATCATCTATCTATCTATCTATCTATCTATCTATCTATCTATCTATCTATCTATCTATCTATCTATCTATCTATCTATCTATCTATCTATCTATCATCTATCTATCTATCTATCTATCTATCTATCTATCATCTCTCTCCAGGGAAAAAATGGTGAGGTATCATTTCATTTCACCTTATTTCCTATGTTTTATTAACTCAGTAGTTATTGGTGAGAAATAGTCTGCTTCAATTGCTCATAATAGTACTAAATTACTTGAAGGCATCTTGATAAATTGTTCCTCTTTCTTTCATTGTCCCTATGAAAGCAGTGTCAGAAAATCAATCTAAACAGCAAAATTAATACACCAATTCAATTCAAAGTAGTTAGTTTCAGTGTTTGGTGAACTCAAACCAATGCAGTAAACTAATGTTTGCAGTGCTTTGAAATTTACATTAACCGCAGGATTAAAAAACAAAACAAAAATTAGCAATTTACTGTAAAATTCTATTTAAGTATTATTTATTAGCTGCAGCAGAATTAAATTTGAAGAGTGCTTTTAAGTGCAACATATTTTATGTAATTATGATATAATATATTTAGTGTGATTATATAATATTTAATGCCATTATAATAATGAAGCAGCTTAAAATAATAGTTTAAAGAATAAGAGTGGAGTTCTTCTCATTTTTCTGGATAGGCCACTTTGAGCCATTAGGAATAAGGTATTAAACACATGTTAATGACAAATGCATGGCCAGTTAGTCTCTCTGTGCCCCAGGAAGAAAGAAGGGGCAAACCATTTGTTTAGGAAAAAAATGCCAAGAACACTTAATTGGCTAGTCCAGGCAGACACCAGGATTTAAAAAAGGAGGGAAGGAGGAAGGGAGGGAGGAAGGGAGGGAGGGAGAGAGGTAGCTAATGTATTGGCAACAGATAAAAGCAATAATAGAAAGGTTTTAAATGGACTGGGTTAAATTTAATAGCTAAACTTCTTCTTGCAGGATGGAAATTAGAAAGGAATGGTATTCACTGCTCTATGAGTATTTTTTAAAAAAATTACTCCTACAAGAAGCAATTGCTTTTACATCCAACTTTGTTCTACTTCGAAACTATTTCTGGATTTTGTGCTTGAGATGCAAAAAAATGAAACTGGGTTTTCATGATTAGATAAGTTTGTGATTATAGGAATGACTAGTGCATATTAAGCAGAGGTGGATTTCTCCCGGTTCGGACCGGTTCACCCGAACCTGTAGTGACCCTCTGGTGATGTCATAGTGATGTCACGGCACCAGTTCCATCGGTGCCGGTCCGTGGGTGCCGCCATCTCTTTTTAAAAAATTTTAAAAAAAAATTTTTTTAATTTTTTTTTAAATCTGGGTTTTTTTTCCTTCTGTGCATGTGCAGAAGCCGGGTTTCCAGCACTTCCTTGCCACCACCGCTCGCGTAGACGGAAAAGTTCGCCAGTGCTCTCAGTAGTTTCTCCCTCAGCGTTTTCCGGATTGGGAGGACCAGGGGTGGGTTCCTCCCGGTTCAGACCAGTTCGCCTGAACCGGTAGCTGGTGACATCACTATGATGTCACTGAACTGGATCGGTCGGTGCCAGTCCGTGGGTGCCACCATTTTTTAAAAAAAATGAATTTTTTTTGAATTTTTTTTTAAATTCCGGGGTTTTTTCTTTTTCTGCGCATGCGCAGAAGCCGAGTTTCCGGCACTGTGCATGCATTGCCATCTTGGTTTTTACCCCCCTATATTTAGCTGATTTTTGCTTCTGCGCATGCTCGCTCTGCCTCGCCTTCGCCACGTGCATCCACAGAATTGCCTCCTCCTGCCTACACACAAGTAAGCATTTGCACTAGCCTACCCTCCCTCCCCGCCGGGCCAGCGTCTCCCAAAGGCTGTGGGGAGGGGGGACAGAGGGCAGCCCAGCAACCTTCACATGGTGATTAGAAGCCTCCTGTCCCCGGCCAGCGTCTCCCAAAGGCTGCGGGGATGGGGGGGGGACAGAGGGCAGTCCAGCAACTTTGCACGGTGGTTAGAAGCCTGCCGCCCCCAGCCAGCATCTTCCGAAGGCTGTGGGGATTTTTGCCGTGGCTGGGGGGGCATGAGCCTGAGGCGGGAAGCAGCTCGCCCAGGCGGCCGCTGCAACAGCCATGGAAGGAGCAACCCTTCTCGCCTCTGATGGTCCTTCCCCGCTGTTGCAGCCGCAGCACCCTGCTCCTGCTGGCACTGAGGTAGAAGCACTTCTTTGCAACAGCTGAGGATGGAAGAGGTGCCTCTTCCATCCTTGGCTGTTGTGAATAAGTGGTGGCTTTGGCTGCCACCATGCCCACTTCGTTCTCCAGTCCCTCTCCTTCCCTCGCTTGGCTGCTACTGCTGGAGTGCTGCCAGGACAAGCACTGTGTGTGCGTGTGTGTGTGTAGGGGGGCATGGACCATTCCACTGAGGTAGAAGCAGCTGCGGTGGTGGGAAAGCTAGGCTTCTTTGCCAGCCTCCCAGCTGGCAAAACAAATTTTTGCCGGTTATGTGGGCGTGGCTAGGTGGGGGGTCATGTGACTGAGGGCATGGGCATGAGTGATGTCAAGTTGGCCACACCCACTCAGTCACATGACCATCAAACCACACCCACAAAATAAGCCACACCCACAGAACCGGCAGTAAAAAAAATTGGAACCCACTGATGGGGAGGACCCAAAGTGGCAACTCCTTACTGTGCGCTTTCCCAGGGCCCCGAGTGCCACCCTCCTGGAGCGCCGCTGCCACCACTCTGGAACTTTCCTTCCATCATGGAGCTCCCATCAGGATCGAAGGCAGGCCAGCCTGTCGGGGCCGAGAGTGGTGGTGGTGGTGGGGCGTCCTGGAACTCCCAGGGAGTTTCCCTGCACAGGTTTGGACGGCGGTGTGTGTGTGTGTGAAAAGCGAGCTCCAGGCAGTGGTGAGCGGTGGTCCGAGAGACCGGGCAGCGCCAACTGCCACTGCCTGGAGCTCGCTTTTCACCCCCACCAGCAAAAGCCACCCAGGAAAAAACTCCAGAGTTCAGGTTGTTTTGGAAGTTTCCCTGCATGGGTTTGGGCGGCGGGGTGTGTGTGTGAAAAGCGAGCTTCAGGCAGTGGCAGGCAGCAGTCCAAGAGACCAGGCAGATGTCCCAGGACAGCACCGCCTGCCATAGCCTAGAGCTCCTTTTTACATACACACCCACTGCCTGCCGGCAAAAGCGGGAGGGCTGAGAGACACACTGGAGATTGCCAGTTAGCCAGTCATCTTACGGTGTGATGGGTTGAAAGAGGGAAAAAAATGAAGAAAGAAGCTTAGTTATGAGGAGAGGAGCTATTCGTAGCTTCCCAGGAGGGGGACTTTGGCGGGGGAAAAAGTTGCCGGAGGAGAAAACGGGACGAATCTTCTAGGGAAGAATTTCTGATTGAGAACAGATGTATCTTGTGTGTGGCGCGAAGATAAGCTTTCTAGAGGTTTCTCTGTGGCAGTTTGTGCTAAGAGTAGCTCCCTACATATGTGTGTGTGTGTCTGTGTGGGTACTAGGTTATACTCCTCTTCACTCCGAAGACAGCCTGCTGTCCTCCCTGACATTTTTTAAAATGTCAATTTTTCCCTCTGGTTTTGACTGCTGGCAAAATCTACTCTGAATATTTGCTACCGTTCTTCTGAGTCCTACTGTTGGGATTGGTGGGGAAGAGGGGAGGGGGAGCTATGGTTCTTGCTTGATGCCTTTGGGCCAGGTTCTTTATAGCTGGATTCAGGTACAGCCAAGCACAGCCTTCCTTAAACATCGTTTAGCTGCTCCAGATGAGCCATTCTCCCACTCGCCCTGCCTGAACACACAGCCGCCGCAGCCGTCTCTTGCCTACCCCGCTCTGGCCTGGCCCCACTCAACCGCGCTTCTTTGCTGGTCCCAGAGCCAAAGCCAGGAAGACAAGAGGGGCAGCTATGGCGGCAACGGCGCTCCAGAACGGCACATGACAGGGGACACACCACTGCCGGGCTGGGCTGCCCTCCCTCCCAGTCCCAGAGCACTTTCTTCCTTCTCCCACCGCCAAGAAGAGAGAAAGAGAAAGAAAGAAAGAAAGAAAGAAAGAAAGAAAGAAAGAAAGAAAGAAAGAAAGAAAGAAAGAAAGAAAGAAAGAAAGAAAGAAAGAAAGAAAAACTTATGACCACTGAGCTGAGCAACCACTGAGCAACCAATTGAGCCCAAAATTTTGGTTGCTAAACAGGAGTGTTGTTAAGTGATTTTCACCACATTTTACAAGTTGGCCACGCACACCCGGTCACCTGACCACCAAGCCACACCCATCTGAAGCCACACCCACCTGACCTCCAAGCCATGCCCACAAAATAAGCCACGCCCACAGAACCAGTAGTAAAAAAATTTAGAACCCACCCCTGATATTAAGCATGTAAAAGAGCCATGATGGTACAGTGGTTAGAATGCAGTATTGCAGGCTAACTCTGCTCACACTGCCAGGAATTCGATCTTGACCACCTCAAAGTTGACTCAACCTGACTGAACTTGAGGGGATTTGTAAAGAAGAGTGGCAGAAAATCCCCCAATCCAGATGTGCAAAGCTTGTCACATCATATCCAAAAAGACTTGAGGCTGTAATTGCTGCCAAAGTTGCTTCAACTGAGTGAAGTACTGAGTACTGAGTGAAGGGTCTGAATACTTATGCCAATATGATATTTCAATTTTTTTTCTTTTTAATACATTTACAGACCTTTATAAAATTCTGTTTTCACTTTGCCATTATGGGGTGCTGAGTGTAGATTAATGAGGGGAAAAAATGAATTTCAACAAATGTAGAATCAGGCTGCAGCATAATAAAATTGACAAAAGTAAAGTGGGTCTGAATATTTTCTGAATGCACTGTAATATTCTTATTATAGAGCCGTGGTGGCGCAGTGGTTAGAAGGCAGTATTGCAGGCTAATTCTGCTCACAGTCAACAGTTCAATTCTTACCGGCTCAAGGTTGACTCAGCCTTCCATTCTTCTGAGATAGGTAAAATGAGGGCCCAGATTGTTTGGGGCAATATGCTGACTCTGTAAACTACTTAGAGAGGGCCGCAAAGCATTGTGAAGTGGTATAAAAGTCTATTGCTATTAGATTTGCTACTGATTGAAGATACATAATCCTACTTGACTATTAACATCCCTGGATGATCCCCCGGAAGGTGATTTCCTGTGGAATGTTCACGGCTGTCAGCCATTTCTCTGAGTGACCTGGATGGGAAGGGCTGCTTCTCAAATCTGCTGCAGTCAAGATGTTTTATGTCTGCGGCATTATCATGATCTACTAAATAAGTAACACTATTTTTAAAAAAGGAATATGCTTGATCTATTTTTAATCAACCCATTCACAGAGCAGTTAGGTGGCAGTGAAGAAGAAAAGAAAAATCTTACTTCCAAAGAGCTAGTGTAACCTTACAGGGAGACAGGTAGTAGTAATAGCAACCACCTATATTGATCTGGTTTATTACTATTGCACCAAGTTGTCCACGCACCAGTGGAATGCTTGAGATTTTGTGGAGGTTACTGTCTCCCAATCTCAATTTCTCGGGTAACGGCTGCATTTTTACATCGTATTGTTATCTTGGTCCCAAGCTTCATATGGCAAGATGAATTTTTTTAGATTTATTATTAGAGTTGGAAGGGACCTTGTAGGTCATCTAGTCCAACCCCCTGCTCAAGCAGGAGTTCCTACACCATTTGAGACAGATGGCAGTCCAGTCTCTCCTTGAAGGTCGCAAGTGTTGGGGCTCTCATGACCTCCGCTGGCAAGCTGTTCCACTGGTTGATCGCTCTCACCGTCAGAAAGTTTCTCCTCACTTCCAGGTTGAATCTCTCCTTGGTCGGCTTCCATCCGTTATTCCTTGTTTGGCTTTCTGGTGCCATAGAGAACAGCCTGACCCCTTCCTCTTTGTGGCATCCCCTCAAGTATTAGAACACTGCTATCATGTCACCCCTGGTCCTTCTCTTCGCCAGATTGGCCAAGCTCAGTTCCTGCAACCGCTCTTTGTATGTTTTATTTTCCAGACCCTTTATCATTCTGGTTGCTCTCTTCTGCACTTTCTCTAGAGTTTCAATGTCTTTTTTGTAGTGTGGTGACCAAAACTGGATGCAGTACTCTAGGTGTGGTCTGACCAAGGCTTTATAGAGTGGTACTAGTACCTCTCTGGTCCTTGATTGTATCCCTCTATTTATGCAGCTGAGGACTGTGTTGGCCTTTTTGGCTGCTGCTGCACACTGCTGGCTCATATTTAGCAAAGACAAACTGATTACAAGAACTGCATCAACAAATAACTAATCTGTGCTCGTCTTCTAGCTGAACCCTTTCTTTGAGTTCTTCAGGGAACAGGGCACCTTCCTGACCAGGTGCAATATAGATGGCAGCATATCCAAACAAGGCCTCCATTCACAGCTACCCAACGGAGAACTGCATCAATTCCAGCAATAACAAGAAGCAAGAATAGGACGATGTAGCCCTGATATTATATGGCTTCATTTCTGTTGGGAACACTTCATTATCTCAATGTAAACAACAATGGTTCATTCAACACCACCCCAGGGCTTTTTCATGTTAGAAAATGGAAGTAAGAATAATGCAGGATACATTAAAAAAAAACACCTCTTACTTCCATTTTGTCCTATGTCTGTGTACATAAATGTCGCCGTTGCTGCTGAAAATCCTGTGCTTACACATTGCCAAGATCTTTGCTCAAGCCTGTATATCAGGAGCTGAAAAAAGAGGAAGAAACATTTTGGAAGGAAATCATTCCATTTCTCATTCTTTAATCACCCCAACCTTAAAAATAATCCAAAATCATCATCATCCAAGGGCTGATTCCCACCATTTTCAGGGCTTTGGGAATTTCAAACAATTGGAATGACCCAGAAATCTCCTGCTGTCATTCTCACCGTTGAAGTAAAAAAAAAAAAAGCAAAGACCCCCTGCAGTGCTGAAATTCAGCCATTTGCAACTGAAATTTGGAGATGTAACTTCAGGAAGCTGAGGGAGGCTGCACATCACATGTTAGGAAACCATAGGTATCTGTGAAACAGAGGCTGTCCTCTCTATTATATATAGTCCATGGTTTCCACCAATCACTGGGCATACTATACATTGAATTTTGTGTGAAAATATTCCATGTCTTCCTTTGTTAGAAGGTTAGGTTGTGCTGATTGCTTCCAAAGTTTGGGATGGTGACTAGCACTTAGTTTGGGTTCGGGAGGATAATAATCTCCCTTTCGATTTTGTGAGAGATCAATCAATCAGTCAGAATAGAGCAGGAAGGGACTTTGGAGGTCTTCTAGTCCAACCCCCTGCTCAAGCAAGAGACCCTATACCAGTGATGGTGAACCTTTTTTCCCCTCATGTGCCAAAAGCACGCGCGCGTGCCCACACCCATAATTCAATGCCCCACCCCCACACCACACATGCGCACGTGACCCCATTTATTTAATTATTTATTTATTGGTGTTTCTTATATGCCGCCCAACTCCCGGAGGACTCCGGGCGGCTTACAACAGAAAAAATACAAGAAACCAATATAAATAAACATTACAACAGATATAAAAATTAAAAACATCTTAAAACATTTACTATCCATTCAGCATCATACATACTTGGGGGTGAGCTCAAGTGGACTACGCTCTACCCCCTGCCTGCAGGAAAAGCCAGGTCTTAACAGCTTTCCGGAAGGCCAGCAGGGTGGGGATAATTCGGGTCTCTGGGGGAAGTTGGTTCCAGAGCACGGGGCCTGCCACAGAGAAGGCTCTCCCCCTAGGGCCCGCCAGGCGACATTGCTTAGCCGATGGGACCTGGAGGAGGCCAACTCTGTGGGCCCTAACCGGTCGAAGGGAAGTGTGAGGCAGAATGCGGTCCCGGAGATAACCTGGTCCTAAGCCATGAAGGGCTTTAAAGATAGTGATCAACACCTTGAATTGGACCTGGAGACCGATGGGCAACCAGTGCAGCTGGCGGAGTACAGGTGTCACGTGCACAGCACCACAGCACGCGCAGCCGCATTTTGCACCAGCTGAAGTCTCCGGATACTTTTCAAGGGTAGCCCCATGTAGAGCGCGTTGCAGTAGTCCAGGCGCGAGGTGACAAGGGCATGAGTGACTGTGAGTAGAGCCTCCTTCTCCAAGTATGGCCGCAACTGGTGCACCAGGCGAACCTGTGCAAAGGCCCCCCTAGCCACAGCGGAGAGATGGTGATCCAATTTTAGCTGTGGATCTAGGAGGACCCCCAAGTTGCGAGCCTGATCCGAGGGGGTCAGTTTCGCTCCCTCGAACGTCAAGGAGGGACAATTGTCATGGTCCTTAGGAGGCAATATCCAAAGCCACTCAGTCTTGTCGGGATTAAGTCTGAGTCTGTTCCTCCCCATCCAGATCCTAACGTCGTCCAGGCACCGGCACATTACATCAACTGCCTCTCTAAAATCAGACGGGGTGGTGATGTACAGCTGGGTGTCGTCAGCGTACTGCTGGAAATGTACCCCATGCCTGCGGATGATCTCACCCAGCGGTTTCATGTAAATGTTAAACAGGATGGGCGAGAGAACCGACCCCTGAGGCACCCCACATGATAGGGGCCTAGGGGACGATCTCTGCCCTCCTGTTAACACCGACTGCATCCTATCGGTGAGATAAGAGAGAACCACCGTAAAACAGTGCCTCCCACCCCCAACTCACCGAGACGATGCAGAAGGATACCATGGTCGATGGTATCGAACGCCGCTGAGAGGTCAAGTAGCACCAGGATGGAGGAGTTACCCCCATCCTGGGCCCGCCAGAGATCATCCATCAGAGCGACCAAGGCAGTTTCTGTACTGTAGCCGCGCCTGAAACCCGACTGATAAGGATCTAGATGCTCTGTTTCATCCAGAAGCTGCAGAAGCTGAGTAACCACCACCTTCTCCACAACTTTCCCCAAAAAGGGCAAGTTGGAGACAGGACGATAGTTCTTCAAATCAGCTGGATCCAGGGAAGGCTTCTTCAGGAGGGGTCTCACCACCGCAGCTTTTAACGACTGCGGTACGGATCCCTCTCTCAAAGAAGCGGTGACCACCGCCTGGATCCAGCCGCATGCCACCTCTCTGCTGGCCGAAACCAACCAGGAGGGACACGGGTCCAATAAACAGGTGGAGGTACCCATCGCCCCCACAGCTCTGTCCACATCTTCGGGAGAAACAGGCCCAAACTCTTCCCATAATGGTGGACTAAGACTAGCCCCTGTCAACTCTATGGACTCTGCCCAGCTAGAGTCCAGGTTCGACCGAATCTGAGCGACTTTATCCGTCAGAAACTCAGCAAATTCCTCAGCTCTGCCTTGTAAGTGTTTACAAGGCAGAGCTTGTAAACACTTACAAGTGTTTGCATGCGTGCACAACCCTTCTCCCCATTTCCTGACTTCCGGTGGGCCTGGTAGGTCTATTTTTTGTCCTCCCCAGCCTCCAGAGACTTCCCTGGAGCCTGGGGAGGGCAAAAACAGCCTCCCCTGCTCCCCCGGAGGCCCTCAGGAGGCAAAAACGCCTTCCCAGAGCCTCCGCGCAAGCCAAAAATCAGCTGGCCGGCACACACATGTGTGCTGGAGCTGAGTAGGGAAATGACTCATGTGCCGGCAGATATGACTCCGCGTGTTACTGTGGCACGCGTGCCATAGGTTCGCCATCACGGACCTATACCATTTCAGACAAGTGGCTGTCCAGTCTCTTCTTACAAGCCTCCAGTAATGAAGCACCCACAACTTCTGAAGGCAATGTATGCAGCCATGTGAAGTGACCTGCTGCAACAGCATTTGGAGAAGGGAGGGGGCACAGATAGTGGAATAGCAATAGCAGGGAACAACAACACAGAAATAAATTAAGCCTTCATTTGTCTTAGAGGCTTAGTTTCTGATTTGGGATTTTCAGTTCCAAAGGATGCCTTTGCTTAGAAAGGGTCATTGACAGCTATCCCTGCTGTACTAAGAGAGGATTTTGCTTAAAAACAGATTTATTGAGCCAAAAGCTCTCCAAAATGATGTGCATCACATCAACAGTACGGTCTTTGTAAGAAGGAAAGACAATAAACATAGTGTATTATTATTATTATTATTATTATTATTATTATTATTATTATTATTATTATTATTATTATTATTATTATTATTATTATTATTATTATTATTATTATTATTATTATTAGCTGAGAACCCTAAAGTTTTTGTTCCATGTAGGGTAAAAAGTATGTTTCATTTCCCAGCCACGATGAAACAATTTTGTAGTTTTAGATAGAGTTTATTTTCTTCAGCACCACAATTAATTTGGGCTTGACACTGTACTGTTAAATATACTGAATATAAACTTGTTTAATAAAAAAAAATTTTTCCTCACGGTTCCTTTCTTTTTAACAAATATGTGTTTAAGAACAAGAAAAGGGACGAGATTCTTGAACATTTCTTAATTCTTGATTTAAACCCTTTTGAACAATGAGAAATCGCAAACTTTGCCCAAATACAGTTTGGTCCCCAGGTTATCCGATGGATGAGCAACAAAATAACTATTCAGAGGAAAGGGGAATCTTTATTACAGCTGGACGCTGAACAAAATGCTTTCAGTCTTGTGGCTTAAACTATATTTCAATAAGTGTAATAAGTGTGCAGGAGCTCATGAAAACCTCCTGTGGTATTTACATTATGTCACCATCGTTTTAAATGCGACGGATTTTCAGACAAAAAAGCCCTGCTAAAATTGGACGTTGAAAGGCCCTCTGAAAGCGCGTTCACATGGTCGCTGCCTCTGGGCTTCCACCCCGCCGCCACACAAAGTTACTCTGTGTCCTTCTTTCTTCTCCGCTTACGAGGGCCTTCTTTTCTGAGAAGCGATTCATGACAAAGAATTTCTTCCTCTGAGATCCGGGGCCTAGACTAATGCCACGGGCCTTTCCCCCACCCCAGCAGCCTTTTGTTTTGCGCCCGAAGAATTGCTCCATTCATTATCCCCACAGATGCGTGGCCTGAAGGCAGAGAGAGTCAGTAAAAACAACAAGAAGCTGAGTTCTCCACCAGCCTAGGCTATCATTATCTACACAAGAGATGATGAGTTTGTAATGAAGTTGACGAGGCTTATTCAGACACTCGCAGATTGGCAAGAGGATAAAAAGTATCTTCAATTTTCATGTTGTCTGATGTTGAAGTTAGCTGTCATCCGGCACTAGATTAGTCACACTTTGAGGCTGGGCTTTGGAGAAGGGGTCAGAACAAAGCTACTGTACTGTGGTATTTCACAGTCAGAGGAACAGAAGCATAATAAATGTGCTCTGTAATTTAAATCAAGGAGCTGTGTGGGAAACCGCTGCCTCTTTCACTTGAGGAATTAGTGCTATGCACTGGGCTGCTTGACACCGCATAACATATAAGAAGTCTGGACAACTTTGCTCTCCAAATTGGAATGAATGCTGTGATTATATTCGATGAGACTCTCCTGAAGCCAGCAGACCAAAAAAAAAAAAAGCCTCCTTCTTCAGAGAGGATACATTAGATTATTTGTGTGTCATAGGCTTTGTCTTTATTGGTAATTCAATTGAATAATTGGTTAAACATGGATGAAATTTTAATTGGAAACATTTCATGCTCAGGCAACACAGAAAGCTTTTGATAAATGCTCCATTTCTTCCCAAGTGAAATTATATACGTTAAATAATCCAGAATTTACTGCCATGAATCATTCTAATCAAGCTACGCAAAACATTATCAGTTAAGTTCCTATGGAACTAAATAAATTGTTTATAATTGCAGGGTGCATAAAGCTGTCATATTTTGGAAGGGAAGAAACATTTCTTTGATGATTCAGTGAATGACCATAAAATCATCCAAGCTGTAGCAATAAAAGGCAACATTTCTTAGGCTTCTTTAAGAGTTTGATGCTGAGGGGCAGGGGAGAGCCTAAGTTTAATTTATCCAGAATTCAGTGTCTACTATCGGGCAAAGCATCCCATCAGAAATTATTAGGAAAAACATAGTCCAGTTCCCTTTTGAAAAAGCACCTTTGGGACAACCATGACCTGGATGACTGAGAATCTCCATAGACATCCCATCAGAAAGTTTCACCATCAGCTATCATCTGATTCACAGATACAGTTCAGACTTCAGTTTCATCTGAAGCAATGGTGGGTTCCTACCGGTGCGGTCCACTCTGTCCTTCCGGTAGCGGCCAGCAGATGGCGCTATTTGCGTGCAACAGCTCCAGTGCCCTCTTTTGGGGCTTTTTTGCTTCTGCGCATGCACGGAAGAAAAATCTCACTGAAATTTCATGAGGGGATGTGCGCGCAAGAGAGATTTTGGTGAGATTTTGCTTTCGCACATGCACAGAAGCAAAATCTCAACAAATACACGTGCGCGCCCATGTCCCCTCACGAGATTTCGGCAAAATTTTGCTTCCATGCATGCGCAGAAGCAAAATCGCATGAGGGGGCATGTGTGTGTAGCGAGCCCGCGTGCGCACGAAATGTGGAGATGCGCATGCAACGCACCGGTATCGGTAAATGAGCAACCCGCCCCTGATCTGAAGCCATTCTTCAAGATACTACATGTGTAATGTCTCCTAGTGGGAAGGGGCTTGGTGTCTCTTCCAGTTCCAGCAATGGGTGTAAGAGAGGAAATTTCATTCACCTCCTGTCCCCTTTTCTTTCAAGATACCTTACGAAGGTGTTAGCTTCCTAGCAAGTGGTCCACGAGAGATTAAGGAGGGAAAAAGAGAGGAAGAAAAATAGCCGCTCAAGAGAATCAGCAACGCTGCTTGTTTTTCTGGTCTATTGCGATTGTCTTGACTCAGCAGAGAGACAGAAAATAAAGACTTTGGCAAAAGCTTTCCTGAAGATCTCTAGCCCTGATGCTGATTATCGATCAGATGATTAAGGCAGATGAAGAGGAGGTTTTATTTTTTTTTAAGCGGAGGCTCTGATTATGTCTCTAGTGTGCCCCAAAAGGGGCTCAAGAATCAATATACTCAATCACGGTGGAAAGCATTTCTCTGTCAGTCACACTGACTGAAGTGATTAGAATTGAGTCGTAGGACAATGAATAACTCCGCACTGGTTGCCTTTCCCTCTTTCCCACCTCATAGGGAATCTAATGAACTCCCTTAGCCAAGGCTAGGAGACCGGCACGGCTATGTACAGCATCCGCTGGGCAGACAAATTAGCATTCAGAGTCAGAAGGCTATTTTACTCCAGCTAGTTCATATTTTACCTTAAGCATATGGGTGCTGTTGCTGGGTAAGGAAAGGCAGTCAGACAGTGACTTCCAAACCCATTACAGTAAGCACCACTGGGCAGACAGCTATTTCCTTCACAGCATTAACCTGAGCTAAGGACGGCTGGCACTTTTCCACATGGTTAGTGGAGTTAGTGCCTACATTACACATTGATACTGGAGACAATGATAAAAGAACTGCAAAAACTACGAGACAGTGTAGACACCTAACAGTGGTGGGTTGCTACCGGTTTGCCCCTGTTCGGGAGGCTCTGCCCACCTGCCTGGACATCATCACGGATAATCTGTGCATGCACAGAAGCTTCTGCGGATGTGCAGAAGCAGCGCACGCGCGCAAGTCTCCGAACCGGTAGCAAAGGTAAGTGAAACCCATGACTGCCACCAGTGGTGGGTTCCTACCAGTGCGGTCCACTCTATAGCACCGGTAGCGGCCCGCTGGTGATGTCACAGTACCGGTGCGGTTGGTTGCCGGTGCCTGGGCGCCGCCATTAAAAAAATTTTTTAAAAAAAATTTTTTTAAAAAATTTCTTCTGTGCATGCCCAGAAGCCGAGCTTCTGGCACTGTGCATGCGCTGCCTTCCTACCCCACAGTGAGTCCAAGCAGGGGAGGTTGGCTGAGGGAGCGCGTGAGATGCTGAAAGAACGGGCGACAGGAACTATCTCCATTCCCCTCCCTTCAGCAGTCCGAGAAGCCACAAACGCGCGATGATGATCCTAGGCATTTTCGCACGTTTGAGCAGTCTGAGAAGCCATGTCCACCTGGTCACATGGCCAGCAAGCCACGCCCACTGGTCACATGGCTGGCAAGCCACACCCATAAAATAAGCCATGCCCACAGAGTGGTAGTAAAAAAATTAGGAACCCACCCCTGACTGCCACCTAATACCTCTTATTAAAACAGCTGTGGCCAATAAGATAAACAAGTGCTAATAGAACAGAATGACAAAGTTAGAAGGGACCTAAGAGGTCCTCT
Organism: Diadophis punctatus similis; assembly: GCA_023053685.1. NCBI lineage: Eukaryota > Metazoa > Chordata > Lepidosauria > Squamata > Dipsadidae > Diadophis > Diadophis punctatus. The sequence goes on along the minus strand of JALIGW010000001.1, from coordinate 189,597,417 downwards.
AATCGAAAAACCCTTGCTGAAGCAGGAGACCCTGCACCATTTTGGACAAATGGCTCAATTTCTTTTTAAAACGCTCCAGTGATCCACAACTTCTTAAGGCAAACTGTTCCGCTAATGAATTGTTCTAACTGTCAGGAAATTTCTCCTTAGTTCTAGGTTGGTTCTCTCCTTGATTAATTCCATCTACTGCTTCTTGTTCTGACTTCAGGTGCTTTGGAGAATAGATTGTGGCTGCCCCTTAGAACCATTATTTTGAGTAAGTAATTTGGTTTGGATTTGCACAAGACTCTAAGGTGATTTCCTCACTAGCAACATGCAGTGTTTTCTAGAGACATCCAACCATTCTTGGGCAAACAAAACAATAGTGATGATAGATTTTACTGAGTTGCAATGATGATTGGGTTATGCTATAGCTATAAGTTACTATTGCAGAAATTACCTAAGCCACATAGAAATGGACCAAGATTAACACTACAAATTTAGCATGCCAAAGTGTCTCAGAGAGACTTGGTGGTGCAGTGGTTAGAATGCAGTACTGCAGGCTAACTCACTGCTCACTCCAGGAGTTCGATTCTGAGTGGCTCAAGGTTGACTCAGCCTCCCATCCTTCTGAGGTTGGTAAAATGGGGACCCAGATTGTTGGGGGCAAGATGCTGTCTCTGTAAACTGCTCAGAGAGGGCTGTAAAGCACCGTGAAGTGCTATATAAGTCTAAGTGCTATTGCTATAGATTTTTAACTAAACTCAATAACCATGTTGTGTGAATGCAACAGTGGAGATTAAAGCTGCCATTTAGAACATTCAGCCTTCTGTCCAGTGCAGTATAGGAATCCAGTGTAAAGCATCTCTGACAAGTGGTTCTCTGGGCTTTCCTTGGACACATCTGGTGAAATAGAGCTCATTATGGACACCTATAAGTGGTTGCACTGTCAATATCAGACGCAAACAACCAGAACAACCAGAAATGAGAGGGATCTTGAAGTCCTAGTGGACAACTATTTAAATATGAGCCAGCAGTGTGCAGCAGCTGCCAAAAAAGCCTACACAGTTCTAGGCTGCATTAACAGAGGGATAGAATCAAGATCACGTGAAGTGTTCATACCACTTTATAATGCCTTGGTAAGGCCACACTTGGAATACGGCATTCTACTGCATTCAGTTTTGGTCGCCACGATGCAAAAAGGATGTTGAGACTCTAGAAAGAGTACAGAGAAGAGCAACAAAGATGATTAGGGGACTGGAGGCTAAAACATATGAAGAACGGTTGCAGGGACTGGGTATGTCTAGTTTAATGAAAAGAAGGATCAGGGGAGACATGATAGCAGTGTTCCAATATCTCAGGGGTTGCCTCAAAGAAGAGGGAGTCAAACTATTCTCCAAAGCACCTGAGGGTAGGACAAGAAGCAATGGGTGGAAACTAATCAAGGAGAGAAGCAACTTAGAACTAAGGATAAATTTTCTGACAATTAGAACAATTAATCAATGGAACAGCTTGCCTCCAGAAGTTGTGAATGCTCCAACACTGGAAGTTTTTTTAAGAACCATGAATATCTCAAACAGAAACTTTATTGCTAGTCACCTATGTTACAAGAATCTCACCAGGCTGACTGTATTACCTTGGGAATAGTCAGGTATTTGGAGGGAGGGAAGGCTTGTGCCACCTTCTGTAGTGCAAAGACTCTAAACTTGGCTTCCTCTTAACACCTCTCTCCAGTCCAACTGGAGATTCCACCACAATCAAAGTGTTCTTTCCATTGGAATGATTTTGCTTATATGCAACCTTTCATGTAACTTAAGACTATATCTTACATCCTGGGATAAAGGGAGACTGGATCTTCTTCTATGTTACCCCTCTTTTAGTTACTTGAAAAATGTTATAAATCTCCCTATCAAATATGATACCTAAAGACTAAACCTGTCCTATAAGACATAGTTTGTCGTTCCTTCAGCGTCCTTGTTATGGAAGGTAGGATCTGACCAAAGCAGAATATAGTAGTTTTTGCTTCCTCCTCCTCCTCCTCCTCCTCCTCCTCCTCCTCTCCTCCTCCTCCTCCTCCTCCTCCTCTTCCTCCTCTTCCTCCTCCTCCTCTTTTTGCAGCCATGCCATTGGTGATTCACCTTCAGCTTAATCTATCATCTACAATAACAAGGCCTTTTCAAGAGTACTATTACCAAGTCAGGTATCCAATACTTTTGCATTTTATTTCCTTTTTTCTAAATAAGAAACTTTGTTATTTGTTTCTATTAAATTTCATTATATTATCATCAGCCTATTTCTCTAACTAATCAAGATAATTGAAAACACTTATGGCAGAAGTTGGCAAAACAATGTAGGCGTTATTAAGCAATCACACATACTTCTATTAATAAGATAACTGTGTTAGATATGCAGTCTATTAAAAATGAAACATTTAATGGTGTATCTAATTTTATGTATCTTTGAACTGTTTTTCTTGTGCTTTAAAATGATTTATTTAATATGTTCTACAATATACATATAGATTTTCCAAACAATTGCTCCATTCCTGGTCAGATGTTAGAAATGCATGTATTATGAAATAAATAAATAATAACACTCCCATGAAGCAGACATTATGTAAGCTATGTAAAGAATGCAAGGTCTGAGTAATGTGCTATCTCAAAGAGTGGATTCAACCCAGCAGAGATTAATCTCTGGAAAGTTTCACAACTATAAAATGAGCATTTTTATTTCTGGCGAAGACTTCTCAAAATATAAGCTTACTAAAATTGTGTGCCTCTTCCTGATTATTGGTTGTAGCCCACCACCTGTTGCTGGTGATCATTTTTCTAAATATGTATGATACTTAAATATGAGGTGCTTTATCACTCATATTGAATCTCTCAGCTCAATGTCTTGAAAACTCAAGACATCAATGTGACTCAACTGTTGCATCTATTTTGCCAGCCACTTGCAAGAAGGCACAGAAAAGGAGACACAACTTTCTCGGAGATACCTTCTTTACATGTACAGGAAATACGTTCACTTTTAAGAAATAGGTGATGTCAAAGATAACTGCCCTGAAATGTTTTTAAAAGTATTGTCATAGGTGGGTGGTCAAACCCTGCAATACAGTAGGCACAGTGCTATTAGTTTGGATCCACTTCTTTTGTACATGCACACACACAAGGGAGAGACTTTGGGTCATGAAACCACCCATGCTACCTTGAAAATTTTGCTGCCACCACCACCCTTTCAATGGGCACCCATGACAATGATTGTTTCCTGAAAGATGTAGAATGATCTCAAAATGTTAAGGAATTGAAAAGAACTTAAGGGCGCAGCATGAATATCTACAGAAAATGGGGCTTAAAAGGACTCTGTCTATGCATTCTTCACCTACTTCATACATTTATTGTTTTCATACACTTGGATAGCACTTCCAATACAGCTTACAACACAAGGTATTAAAATGCAATAATAAAAAGAATAAAATTTAAACCTATATAGAACAGAATCTGGAAAAACAGAAGAAAAAAACAGCAGGGAGAAGAAAACAAAAAACAAACTGAACCATGAAAAACCAGAAGATGATACACTATTAGTCCTGGCAGACACAGCAGGATCTCCTCCAAGGCTCTTCACAATCCTGCAACAGCAAAAGCTGAACAATGGACGCTCTGCCTTCATTTATTGTTAAGGAATTCCTTTTGCTTGTGAAGTGGATGTCCTTTGTCTTCTGCATGTGGTAGAATAGAGCGCAAATGCCCAGCTGTTTGGTCATCACTGAGTTGGCTCCAGATTCAATGGGGACATATAGGGATTTACAAAACAGTCTAAATCTGGCCTATGTCAAGATGACACGCAGTCAACTTCCTCAAACTTTCTGTGCATTTTTAAGGTAAAAAGTATGTAACTGTTCGTAGTACTAACTTTCTGTCCCACTCTGACAAACAGATTTCTGATAAACCTACCTATTGTATAATACATACATACATACATACAGTACATACATACATACATATATACAGACAGACAGACAGACAGACAGACAGTACTGTGCAAAGGTTTTACGCAGTTGTGTAAAAATGTTGCAAATTAAGAATGCTTTCAGAAATAGAAGTGTTAACAGTTTATTTTTTATCAACATTTTGAGGGCAAAGGGTGGTCATACCAAATATTGATTTGATTTGGATTTCTCTTCCCTTCATTTACTTTACATTTTGTTAATTGATAAAAACAAAGTATCAACACTTCAAATTCTGAAAGCATTCTTAATTTACAGCGGTTTTGCACAACTGCATACAACTTTTGCACAGTAATGTATATTTGTACATACATAGCTTTCCCTGATGTATTTTAAAGCACACAATTTTCTATTAAATAAACGTTTCACCCAACTATTCCAAATATAACCTTTTCCGCAGGATCCAATCTGAGTCGGGACCAGAGGTTTGTTCTTCCAAGCTTTCGGACTCATGCTGGAGCCCATCCTCAATAACCTTTTCTATACACAGCCTCTGCATGCATGGCTGGCTCGGGAATTCTGGGAGTTGAAGTCCACAGGTCCTCAAAGAACCATAGTTTGGCCACCCCTACATAGGATGGGCATTTTTTGTATGTAATTTCTGATTTACCAAGGGGTAAATCAAAAGGGGAAGTGTTAACAGACTCCATGAATAATGTTCCCACTGATGCATTCATCCCACTGAGTTCGTTTGGGCAGATCAGGCCATTTCAGTAAAAAAAAAATTGTGACAATTTTTTTTTACATCCATAATGATGCCACAGGTAAGCCTCCTGAAATAATTGGAAATTTATGTTCGAGGTGATGAATTCAAGCCTCGCAGGCAGCCCTGCTCTAAGTTGGAATCCAAGTTGCTCTGGGCAAATGAACTCTCTCAATTAGCAATGGTACTGTGTTGTGGCATTCTTAAGAAATAAACATTCATTAGCTATTAGAGTTAGTTATAAAGTAATATAAAGCCAATCTAGTTTGTTAGTATTACCCTGAGACTAGTCAGAATCATAATGAGAGATGTGCAAAGAGCAGAGCAAAAAATAGCACGTGTAAATGCTAGAGTTCTTGAAGAGGTCTCATTGTCTTTAATTAAATCGGTTCCAAATTCACTTCACTTTGAAGTGCGAGGAGTCATAATTTCTCCCTCCCCCAAACATGCTATCATTGAAGTTTTCCCTCAGCCCCAAAGTTCTAATTACTTGCTGAGAAAGAAAGCGCTATGTTGAAATCCAGGCTGTCTCCCCTCCATTTAAAGAACCTCAAGGGGCATCTAGGGAACTGAACTGACTTCCTGACAGTGTGAAAAAAATATTTATTTATTATTTATTTTGTCATTTCAAAGAGAGATGCTAGTGTCAGGAGGGTGTCTCTATATCTGCTGGATTAAGATATGCCCCCCTGGACCGATGAGTTGCTATGTCTTAATAATGACAAGAAGTTGAGAGCATTTAAATTTGGTCTCAAAGATACACAAATGTCAACAGTTGTGTATCTTTGCTCATTTGGACTTTGGAGCCATTCTTTTTTAAAAGGAATCTTTCCACCCTTGGTCAGATGGTATTTGTCGTCTTAATTAAGGCCTTGAGAGAATAAAAATTGTATGCTCTCAAACATTCATATAAACACTTATTTTTTTTTTTTTTAAAGTGATTATATGAATGTCTGAGAGCATACAATTTTGATTCTTCTATTTTTCTGGCACTCTTTTCAAATACTGAGTCCAAAAATCAAGTCAAAATACTATTTATCTTCTATTCGCACTCCATACTTTTATTTATATTGCTTACTTTTGTAAAGTAGATTATATAATGGTCTCTCCTTCCCATGGACAAAAACATATTTAATAAACATTTTAGCCAGAGCATTTTTTTTGTTCTACTTCAAAGCAACCACCCTTCATGAATGTCCATTTGATTTTGTTGCTGGAGCTAATTCATATGTGGCATGAAAGTTGTTCCATCTCCACTTCAGTGATAACAGCTTGTGCTTTCAACTACGATGAGATTTCTGGGTTACAGACGTATTAATAGCTAATCCGGCTTCAAAAACAAAATAAAATACTGCATAAGGAGGGAATAAAAAAAATAAAGTTACTTACATTTTCCCGTCTCATGTAAAATATGAGCTAGTTTAAAGAGGAGATACTATTAAATTAATCAGCCCATTTTACTGTCCATATGACCATCCAACATTCTGATCTGGTTTTATGTGTTAATGCATATTTGTTTCTCTGTTTTTAAAGACAATTTATTGCATTCAAAACTTTGTGTAATATAAAGAGCCTTTGTATTTAACTTTCCCCAGTACATGTGGTCCTTAATATCAATTTCTTACAGTTTCCTATTCCTATATACAAATACACTGCTGATTTATTTTCTAATTTATTATTCCTGATAGAAAGCAGAACATAATAGTAAGAGTGTTCATACTACATCTGTATATTGTCCCCCACCCCTTACTTTTTCAACTCCTTCTTTAAAATCCATGTTAGACTTATAAAGTTGTTGGTGACATAATGTAAATACCACAGGAGGTTTTCATGAGCTCCTGCACACTTATTACACTTATTGAAATATACTTTAAGCCACAAGACTGAAAGCATGCATCCTCCTAAAGCAGTGGTTCTCAACCTTCCTAATGCTGCGACCCTTTAATACAGTTCCTCATGTTCTGGTGACCCCCAACCATAAAATAATAAAATTATTAGGAAATTCAGGGGTGGCTTCTAACTTACCTCGCTGCCGGTTCACTTCCTCCTGTGCTGCGTAGCCGCACCTTGTGGGTGCGTGTGCACTTTGCGTGCGCACGCATGCACAGTGCTGAATTTTTTAAAAAAAATTAAAAAAACCCAACAACCCAAAAACAAGATGGCGACGCATGCTCAGTTCCGGAATTTCGGCTTCTGCACATGCTCAGAAGTTCCCATGGTACAGATTTTTTTTTTTTTTTTTGCAGTAGTCTATTTGCATGTGGGTGGACCCATCTGGAGACGGATAGAGGAGCGGTGTCTCGGTTCCTAAGTCCATCGGAAATATGTTTTTTCCTATGGTCTTAGGCGACCCCTGTGAAAGGGTCATTCAACCCACAGGTTGAGAGCCGCTGTCCTAAAGCATCCTTACAGAAACTGTAAACATTGCTAACAAATGTCAATCTTTAATAAAGTTGAAAATGACAAACACACCTGAAGCCATCAGAGTAATTATTGGGGCCGCACTGCACTTCAGATTCAAATGCAGACCAGTGTTCTTTAATGTGTGCGATGGGTCCATGGTACCTGTAATAAGATCCTTAGTCACATCTATAAAGCACCGTTTTGCCTTCAAATCAAAAGGCTGTTCAGCCCTACTAAACAAATGCACCTAATTTAGATGAATTGCAATTAATCGTGAATTAAAATTCAGCTACATCATAGGTAATTTTGGTTCATTTCACCAACATTTTTGTCCTGGGATTCTAACTCTGGTTCAGTGTTCATACCTCAAGAGGGGCTATTAGTCCCCAATGAAGTTGACAAACTTTGCTTTAAAGTAAAAAAAGAAGAGTTTTGAGATGCTGAAACAATGAGTGTGTGTGTGTGTGTATAATACACACACACACACACACACACACACACACACACACACACACACACACACACACACACACTGGTTCGGCATCTCAAAACTCTCTCTGTATAAGTTTTGCTCAGTGTCTTCTTTCTACAATGAATGCCATGGCATTCTTTCCACATCATACATCTTCACCTTCAGTTATTTTTCAGATCACCCTAAGCTCCAGATCTCAGTCTAAAATGAAGTTAAATATGGACTAGAAAGGAGGGCCAACTCTATTAGTATATTTGCATACCTGTAAAATATTCCCATGAAATGAGCATTGAAATCTTTTCTAAGTAATTGCTTGAGGAGAGACTTTGATGTCAGAGGCACAGATACAGACCAAGTGAGTACTTGAATCTCTTTTGTATAACCAAGATGATTTGTGCCCTTGACCTATCAGCCTGACATGAAGTGGTTTCAAACTGCCTGCTAAAAACTTGTCCTCCTTACCAATACAAAAAGAGCCTTGGACAAGTGAGGTAAAGCAGCCAATTCAATTTCTCAATGTGCTACACTGCTCAGACTCCTAAATCAATGTGGCTTATTTATAGCCCACTATCAAGGTTGGTCTTGTATGGATGTATCAGGGTCACGCTTTTGTGGGGAAGCACCATAAGGAGCCATAGTCTGGGCTATCTACATGATGGACTACTGGCAGAAGGCAGGTGGCACCTTGCAAAGATGGGTAAAAATGTATTTGGCCGAAGCATATTGAACATGAATGGGATGGCTTAAACTGAATCCTGCTGAAAGTAAGGATCTCGGATAAAGACCTGTGCACGGTGGACTGTATGAATGCTATAGAAATAGAACTTGTGAAACCACTGAGAGAAAAATCAGGAAAAAAAATAATTGGTTTACAAAGTACACTGTCTCTATTGTCTATACACCAATGCTCGGTATATGGAGAACAAGGTAAGCTTTGGCTCAGTGGAGGTTTTTTTTAAGGCAAGCATAACAGAAACCTGGTGGGATGATTCCCATGATTAGAGCACCTGAAAGATACAATCGGTTGAAAAGGAAGCAATAAAGAAAGAAGTATTCAACCGTATTATGAAAAATGCCCATGCCTGTTCAGCTAACCAAATGAATGAAACCGGTAATGCTGTAGAGAGCACCTGGGTTAAAATAAGAGCAAAGAGACAAATAAAAAGTGCTACTGTTTTGGTATCTACTATCAACCAAGAAGATGTGAATGGTTCCTTCCAAAAGCAAACTGCAGATCTTTCAAAGAAGCATGAAGAAGTCATAATGAGGGGAGACTTAAGCCACCATCTGTTGGGAGACAAACTCTGCCAAGCATGGATCCTCCTGATGTCTTGCTGACAACTGTCCCTTTCAGAGGGTGGAGGAGACATTAGAGGATCAGTTATCCTTGACTTGATACTAATCAATTGGGAAGACTTAATTGAGGGAATGGAAGCAGCTGAACCTTACCTTTATAACACTTGGGTTCCTAACGTTAAGGGAAACTAAAATGGAGTATAATCAAAATATGGTTCTCAAGGCTACCCAAAAACAAATAAATAAACAAAAACAGATTTTAATGAATTCAGAGAAATGATAAGTAGGATTCTATGGCGGCAGAAGCTAATGGGCAAAGTAAGTTGAGACTGCTAGGAGTTCCTTTAGAAATGAAAAATTAAAAGTATCATTGCAAGCAACTCCAATGGAGAGAAAACTGGAGAACTATAAAAGAATTATTTGGATCCTTTTCAGTCAGGTTTCAGGTCTGCATATGAGACAGACTGGTCACACTCATGGATAATCTATTATGATGGGAGTGGGGTGGAGGTAGTGCGTGCCTCCTTGTTCTTCTTGACTTCTTGGTGGTTTTCAATACCATGGTATCCTTATGGACTGACTTAGGGAATTAGGGGTGGGCAGCACAGTTCTCTACTGGTTTACTTTCTTTCTCCGAGGCTTGTCCCCGTTGGGGTTGATAGGGAGCAATAGATCCAGCCCATGGCCCTTGCTTTGTAGGGTTCCACAGGGCTCGGTCCTTTCTCCGGTCCTTTTGAACTAGAAATGTAGATGTGAATTTTCTTTTGCAGTGCCTGGAGGCTGTGGGGGGGGGGGGGCATGGATGGGGACAACAGACTTCAACTGAACCTGGGTAAGATGAGTAGCTGTGGGTAGGAGGCCCCTCTGTATCTAGGAATTTATCATCTTTGGTCTTGGATGGGTTTGCACTACTCTAGACAGACCCAGTGTTTAATTTGGAGGTCCTCCTATACCCAAAAATTACCAAGAAATTTAAATGGATGGAGATTGAGGCCCCAACAAAGGTCATCCATCGAAACGACCAATGCCATCTCTATTTTATGCCAAGGCTGAGACAGTTTCTGACAATCCACCTATTCTAGGGTGCTCTCTAGTTGTTCTAAGACCACTGAGCAGCCACAGTGGTGGTCCGGTTTCTGATGTTTTATTTCTCATGGCGGCATTATTCCAGAGTGGAGGCTATGGAAAAATGAGTTTAAGTTACAGGAAAGCTAGTTATAATAGAATATTAGGGGAAATTTCCTAATAGTAAGAACAGTTTGACATTTATCCAGAAAATTGGTGACTTACCCTTCACTGGATGTGTTCAAACAGATGCTAGTCAGACCTCTGCTTGGAATGCTTTAATGTGGATTCCCACACCTAGTAGAAGCTTAAACTAAGTGGATGAAATGACCTCTTTAATCTTATCATTCCATGTTGAGTCCTATGTGTTGAGTCCTATGTGTTGCTGAGAACCAAGACATAGCCTTCTAAAGCAGGGGTGTCAAACTCAAGGCCCCGGGGGCCAGATCAGGCCTGTGAGGTGCTTAGATCTGGCCCATGGGACCACCCTGGAAACAGCAAAGGACTGGCCCACGGTGCCTCTGTCAGCAAAAACGGAGCTACGGAGGGCCGCGGGCAGCCCTCCCGAGCTCCATTTTCACTGGCAGAGAGTTGCAGGTGGCTGTTGCAGCCAAAAATGGAGCTCGCGAGGGCTGCAGGTTGCCTTCCCAAACTCTGTTTTCACTGTCAGAGGGTTGCAGGAAGCCTTCGCAGCTTAAAACAGAGTTCAGGAGCGCATTTTCGCTTGCAAAGTGCTTGGGCCACCACAGGCGGCCCCGACCCGAGTGACGTTGAGCTGCCACGCCTACCCTGGCCACACCCAGCCTGGCCCCCCAAGGTCAAACACAACCCTGATGTGGCCCTCAATGAAATCGAGTTTGACACCCCTGTTCTAGAGGTAATCCTCACTTAGCACCTACCTTGTACAGTGACAATTTGCAGTGACAACACAGATGAAAGGTAATTTTGTGATTCATCTTACCAGGTTTGTAAGCAAAGAAACGCCAAAATAAGATCGTAAGCATAATTTCTGTTTCACATAGTGATTGCTTTAGTTAACAACCAAGTTACAGCTTCCAATTTTGGTTGCTAACTGAGGACTATCTGTATAGAGTTCAAAGCTTCTACTTCTTCTGGAGGGACAGTTGAAGGAACATCTGCTAGCCTTCACCAGCTCAAGTATGTTTTGCTTCTCAGTACAGGCAACCAGTACCTGTTTATATACATATAAGAGCCGAGGTGGCGCAGTGGTTAAAATGCAGCACTGCAGTTCAGCAGTTCAGCTGTTCACATCTCACCGGCTCAAGGTTGACTCAGCCTTCCATCCTTCTGAGGTCGGTAAAATGAGAACCCAGATTGTTGGGGGCAGTATGCTGAACTCTGTAAACCGCTTAGAGCGGACTGTAAAGCACTATGAAGCGGTATATAAGTCTAAGTGCTAAGTGCTATATACAGTACGATAAAATTATATTACATTGGTATAATATTTTGCAAGAGAAAGGGAATGGAATTGACAATCATAGTTTTTATTTTTCAAGAGGCACTTTTTAACATTCTAAAATATTACAGAGAAAATTAAAGTAAATGCATTTATTATTTGCAAAATAAAATACCCAATATTTAGGAATCAGTCCAACTGGATTTAATGAGATATACTCCTTCCTTGTAGTGTTGCCAAGAATCAATTCCAAATCATATACTGATTTCATGATGAAAATATTGCAGTTCAATACTCCAGGCACATGGTTGTAAACAGCCAATATTTGCTTCTACTACGCTAGTCTCCCTCATCTGAATTTGGCAATCCAAGGCAACCTAAGAGCATTAGGTTGATTTTACAGATTACATTTTACAGATTTTACAATTACATTTTTTGGACCAATAAAATTATAGAATTGAAGAATGAAAATGAAATGAAGAATGAAAAACCAGCTGGTTTTTTTCTAGTGTTGTTCTAATATGGCCTTTTACAAAAATTCCTGAAATGTCAACTCAAAACTGAAAGATAGGTTATCTCCTGTTACTTTTTCATATGGTTGGAAGAAAGGGCCCATTCAGCCATCTGCTCAGAGAACGGTATAATAATAAAAATAAAAATAAAAATAAAAATAAAAATAAAAATAAAAATAAAAATAAAAATAAAAATAAAAATAAAAATAAAAATAAAAATAAAAATAAAAATAAAAATAATAATAATAATAATAATAATAATAATAATAACTATAATAAAAATAAAAATAAAAATAAAAATAAAATAAAACAACAACAACAACAATACTACTACTACTACTATTACTACTACTACTACTACTACTACTACTACTACTACTACTAATAATAATAATAATAATAATAATAATAATAATAATAATAATAATAATAATAATAATAATAATAATCTGCCACAATATCTTACTTGTCAATGAATACTTCAGCTTCAATCGCAACAATACACACGCACACAATAGATTCAAACTCAATGTAAACCGCTCCAAACTCGACTGCAGAAAATACGAGTTCAGCAACAGAGTGATCAATGCCTGGAATGCACTACCTGACTCTGTGGTTTCTTCCCCAAACCCCAAAAACTTTAACCTTAGACTGTCTACAGTAGAACTCTCCCCATTCCTAAGAGGTCTGTAAGGGGCGTGCATAAGCGCACCATTGTGCCTACCGTCCCTGTCTTACTGTCCTATTGTCCAAATTTACCTGTACCTACTTTGCTTATGTTTATACCATACCTGCTATCTTATACATGTTTTGACAAATAAAATAAAATAGAATAAAAAATAAAAATAACTAATAGTATACTTGCATTTTGATTGTGATTTCTTTTTTTTTCTTTTTACAAAACTTGAATATTTTCATCACAACATCAGCATGTCACGTGTAAATGATTCTGTGCAAAAAAAAAAAAAAACCCCACCTGGTAGAGAAATACAAGCAAGAAAAATAAAGCAGCAAGAGAATAATCAGCATTCCCCCTCCCCACATTTGACTTCAATGCTTCCCTTTCTGTATGGATCTCAAATTTCCATTGCAGCTTCATGTGGTAAAAAGAGCCGCAGATTTTCTCCCTGACTTTATTAAGAAACGAGGGAGGATGGAGGGAACCCAAGAAGAGTTTTTATGGGGGTGCCCTATTCGGCTGACACTGTCCTTTTTCGAAGAGCCAATGACTTGTTAGTACCCCTAGCAGCAGCATGAACAGATGTGTCCCTGACAGGCGATAGATGGTCAGGGTCCATCTGGCCAGTACAGCCTGGACAGAAATGATGTATACAGCTTCATCAGTGAATGGCTGTCATCAATCCTGGACCATAGATAGCGTAAATGACAGCTACACTGCAACTGAGGCCCAGCTGTGGGGCTGGGGAAAAGGACTGGTTTAAGAACGGTGGTAATCAGGAAGGTATCGTTCTCCTGGACTTTAATTTGTATCTTTAACCTCCTCTAAATATCTCTCCAGATAGTGTGCCGAGCAGGTATGTGTTTTTAAAGAGCCTGATGGTGGAATTAGCTTCCAAGTGTCAGCCATTCTCTGCTCTCCTTTAACTGTTGATTACGCCAGGTCCCACTCTGCATTAACGGATGCATGCTGAGCATCAGCCACTGTACGGCGGCCTCCACAATTTAATTATTACCTCATTGATTTTTCATGTATTTCCATTTTCTCTTCTTCAAGTCAGAGTAGCTCTTCTATTGGGGCAATGTTTGTTTTCTCTCACCAAGATTTCCTTGTGGAATTCGTTGGGAGTCAAATATTTGTTTGGTTTCTTCCCCCTCCCCCGTTCTTCTTCTTCTTTATTATTATTATTATTTTAACGCTTCAGGAATGTATCTTTCTGTCTGGCTGCCGGTCTCTGGTCATTCCAGTGCAGAGAGATGGTAAAACATGGTAGCAATCGCTGCCAAAGTTATTACAACGTCTGAATCAAATAATGTGTCGACTATAGGAAATTACTAATAGAAAGTACCGCCTTTTTCAAAAGGTTTCTCTTTAGTATGCGCTAAAGATCATGCATAATTTGCATCTATTAGCATTTTATTATTCCACTGGCATTGGGGGAAAAGAAAATGAAAACAATTATTGTATCCTCAATGGACATTTCTTTACTTAGAACTGTTTTATCATAAATTATTCCCCCTCCCTTTAATGGAATTCAGTATGTGGTTATGCCTGGAAATAATAAGAATGATGTTGTATCGCATTTTAAAAGCACGGGAAGTTAAATTTCATTTATGAACAGTTTCATCCACTGCACTCTGTTTACAAACATATTTATCTGACGGCATCAATTTATATTAAGCCACAACTATATCAAGTAACAGATTTAAGGACTTAGATTTTTACAGGAAATAAAAGCAAGCAATTGATTTGGATTTTGCAACATAAAAATTTACAAAATCATAAAAGTAGCCAGTACTTAAACCTTGAACTGGTGATCAATAGTATTCCAATTGTGCTAATGATCTATACAGTATTGAAGGGAAAAATATGTATAATAAACTGTTCACCAATACAAAAATATTCAGACTGGATGCTAGCTTCTTCCTGTGTCTGTGTCATTGTGAATTAAATGTCAATCTTAACCCCAAGAGCAACTTTAAGGTAAAGTATGTAAGAATACTAACTAGTCAATTACAACATTAGTAATTGAAACAAAAAGGGATCTATCAAAAGGTTAACAATCTAGATTTAATTTGGAATTGGGCTTAAAAAACAAAAAAACATTTTATAGAAGTTAGTGGACCCCCCCAAATAAAGGTCAGTTCAAAATTCATTATAATACACCCCAACGTATAAATAAACACTGATTTGATCAGTGTTCACCAGAGGTGGTATTCTCCTGGTTCGGACCGGTTCAGGTGAACTGGTAGCGGCGACTACACCCCCACCCCACCCACCCCCCGGATGTAATGTCGTCCTATTTAGCCACGTTTTCAAGGCTGGGTGCATGCGTGGAAGGCTCACACCAGCGGTGGGTTGCTACCGGTACGGCCTGGTTCTACGAACCGGTAGCAGCGGCAGTGGAGGCTCCGCCCACCTGCCCCGGATGCTTCTGTGCATGTGCAAAAGCATCACACGTGTACGCGCGTGTGAACCAGTAGCGATGGGATTTGCAACCCATTACTGGTGCACACGCTCACATTTGCGAACAGGTAGGGAAGGTAAGTGAATACCACCTCTAGTGTGCACATTCTTAAGATTGGATACTAAAAGCAAATGTCAAGTAGTTTCATGGAGGATGTAGGTAAGTCTTGATCTTTTTATCTAGAAAACAATTTGCCTACACCAAAAAAAAGGAGAATTCAACTGCTTTTGGATACTGAGGACATTTTCATGTCCTGTTGATAGTCAGACTAATGGTGGATAATAAAGGAAAAAAAGTGATGTCTAAAATATATACCCTATTTAGGTTTAGATCTCCAAATCCAAATTAGCTTCTTGAATTATTCCAAGAATGTAACAGGCCATCTGAATAAAAGCTGGGGAAATATACCTTTTATTACCGAGTTGTACCAGAAATTATGTTGCCCCTTTCTGGATAGCTCCTAACACAAGTATTGGAAATGTGGCATCTTCACAAAAATTACACATGTGGACTTTAATAGGATGTACTACCAGGTTAGTGTGTATAGCAAGAGTGGATATCCTACGGTCTCAAAGTCACAGACAGCCTTTGAAAACCCCATGTCAAGGTTTTGGTGAAAGAGTTATGGTGCATAAGTGCACCAGCGTGCCTACCATCCCTGTCCTAATGTTCCCTCTTATCAGTACCCATCTTATGTATATAAACATTGTTATATCTTTGTATATTACCAACACATACTTGACAAAAATAAATAAATAAAATAAATTTTAAAAAATGGCTGCACGGTTTCCTACTACTTTGACCAGGAAGAAATAGCTATAGTGCAAATTCTAAAACTAAGTTACTAGGTTAAAAAAAAACTCACCTACTTTTCCCAAGTAGGAGGAATGTAAAATCCTGGTTTTACATGCAGAAAAAGGTCCCATCCATTTTGAATCATTGCTCTGCTCACTAAAGTCCAAATAAGCATAGCCTCCAGCCATCAAAAAATTGCCTACCTCTACTGACTAAGATGTAACATCATATGCAGATCTCAAGACTGTATCTTCAGGCAGGACATCTCACTTGGTTGAGGATTTGTTCCTTTTCCTTCTCCCTTTGCCATCTGAAAATAACACAAGTAATGGTGTCACAATAGCTTCTACAAAAGCCAAAAGAAAAGTACCATTAAAAACATCAGCGGTCAAGAATCTATATTTTTAAAATTCATTTATTACTCTATAGTGTTGCAATCAAAAAGACTCTTAGCAGCTTACACAGAATACAAAATGACTAATTAAAACATCCATAGTAATTTATAAACCCATACAAAATTCATAAATAACAATAAAAAACAACACAACCAAATCCACAAAAGTGAAAAGAAGAAATATAAAAATAAATAGACCCAGTTTTAATGCTGGTGAGCAATTGTAAATCTCCATTTCCCATGGCCAAGAATGAGACCTGGGTGAAACTCCCCAAGGGCACCTCAGTCCCACAGACATTTGTTACTATTCAGATTTTAGCTGACCCACTATTAAAATTCAAGGAGCATTCAATAGCATGCTAAACTCTTTTAATAAAAGAAAAAAATTGTTTTGCATTTAAGAAGGCATATTTTTGCTAAATACAAAACAATGAATCCATAGAGAAGTGATGTTTCCACTGTAGGTATAAGGACTACCTAACACAAGTTTCCACCATCATAGACTAAAAAGAGACACAAGAAGATAATTTGGATTGGTTTTTTTAAAAAATGAAAATATAGCAAATGTCCTAATTTTAATCATTGGTGGCTGATTGATTAATCAGACTGGAGAATGAAATATCACAACACATAAGGCAGATTTAGTTCTTGTTTGATAAAATCTTCAGAATGTGCAGGTGCTATATGATTTTTCTCTTGATATTGGAATGACATCGTGTAAAATTCATAAAGAATCTTTATCCTTCTGATAATTTTCTGTGTTGTGAGAAACTGATAACAGTTTCATTAAAGACTTGAATCTCTCAATGAAACAGCAAACAATTGTGGAGCAGTTATTAAGGCAAGCACATTTACGCTGATGTCATGACAATGAAGAAAATGGTGATAGTAGGTTATATATATATATATATAATTTTTTCAATTTTCTATCATGGCCAAGAATTTTAAGGCAGGCAGGAGCAAACCTGCTTTCCAGTTGGTGATATTTTTAAGAGCAGGAAGCAAATGAACCCTTCGTTCCACCTGCATTCTTTCATTGCATCCTTTATTTTATACACAGTAATAGATTTCTGGCAGAATGGATGTGGCAGAAAGGGAGCCTAAGTCTTAATAGCATGTCTTCTGTATTCAATCAGTTTCAGAGTGTGGCAAAGCTGAGTTGGTTCCAAAGCAAAAACATCCTCAATAGATGAAAAAAAAAACTCAAGCAAAATGGTATTTAAAACACATTCCTTTCATAGCAAAGTGGAGGAGATTTTACTAGGTTTCCTGAAGAATGAGAACAGCTTACTCTGCTGAACGGAAATGTCCAAGTTGAAATGCAAACTTCCTTGGTTCCACCCAGTTGCTGAGCAACATGAATGCAGAACTGCTAAATTAGGTCCACACTCTGAGTGACCCCTGCTATCATACTGTTTAGGCCTCTAACCTAACCCGAACCACTGTTTAAGTGCCTGGGAAATTTAAAATCCACAAGCACAGCAAACAACCAGAGCTACGTACAACACAACTAATAATACAATAAGAGAAAGAATGCAATGAAAACCAAACGCTGCAGTACCTATTTGATCAAGTAAGTGGATCCTGCAAGAATAATGTTTCATCATATTGGAATAAACATATTTATTCATTTATTTGGAATATTAAGGTGCCATGCAGTGGCTTAGAGGTAAAGATACTTGCCTCACACTTAGGAGGTCGAGAGTTCAGTCCTAGACAGTGACAGATGTTTCTCTATCAGGGCGTAGAGAGAAAATAACTGCTGTGAACTCCTCGAAGGCGTCAGGAAGGGCATCCGGCCAGTAAATACTCAGCTCCATTCAGTCACCCTGATTCCACCATGATAAAATGGATTAAGGTAAAGGTAATGGTTCCCCCGCACATGCGTGCTAATCGTTTTTCTGGCTCTAGGGGCGGTGCTCATCTCCCTTTCTAAGCTGAAGAGCCAGCGCTGTCCGAAGACATATCTGTGATCATGACTAAACGCTGAAGGCGCACAGAGCGCTGTTACCTTCCCACCAAAGTGGTCCCTATTTTTCTACTTGCATTTTTTACGTACTTTCGAACTGCTAGGTTGGCAGAAGCTGGGACAAGTAACGGGAGCTTACTCCGTTACGCGGCGATAGGGATTCGAACCGCTGAACTGCCGACCTTCTGATCGACAAGCTCAGCATCTTAGCCACTGAGCCACCACAGAGTTATAAAAAGAAAAGAAAAGTTAAGGTGCTACCTATTTAAAAACTCTAGGCAGCTTGTTCCATGATGACAATTACGGTATATGCTATTAAGATCGTAAAGCTCTTAGTGATTACATATCTAGATCTTCTCCAGGATTATCTGTCCCTAACCTGGTTATACCAATCATCAATCACCTCTGTACCTGAGTCCATCCATTTTGTTACTGTCGCCCTCTTCACTTTCCTTCTCTTTCCTTTACTTTTCCCAGGGTTATAAACTTCTTTAGAGAGCCATTTTCTTGCATAATGTACCCAAGTTATGGTAATGTGTACTGGGTGAGAATTCTGGATTCATTTTATCAATCTATTCTTTCTTTTTCTTGGCATCCATGGTATTCTCAGGTTTTTTCCCCAACACCGAATTTCAAAAGCATCAGTACTCTTCTAGTCCAATTTTTGCTTCCATTGACTTTCAAAGAAAGGCACTGCCTGTGTGATTTGAATCTTTGTAGGTATAGACACATCACAGCATCTATATTGTCCAAAGTGTTCTTTGCTATTGTACCAAGCTGTGGTATAATCCTTGATGGCTCCTTCAGCGTTGACGGTCAATTCTAAAAAAGCAGAAGCTATGAACCACTCCAATATCTCCACAATCAATTTTTAAGGCTGGCTTCTTTATCTATTGTTACAATCTTCTTTATATTTAATTTTACATACATTAAAATATTAATTCAAATATTCCAATATTACAGTAGCATCCCTTATGATCTTCAATTAAAAGGTTATTCATGAAATGTCCCATGGAAGACTCTTTTTACCAATTTGCTAAATAATAAAAGGATGCTAATTTCAGGGTGTAAAGTGTTCCAAACTGAAGGGGCAACTAATTTATTTATTTATTTATTTATTTATTTATTTGGCAGTTTTTCTATGCCACCCTACTCCCTCAGGACTCAGGGCGGCGTACAACATTTTATAAAAACTCCAAACAAATCATTAAAAAACAGCTTAAAAACAGTTAAAAATATATATAAATACACACCATACATACATGGGGGAGACATCAGATATAGAATCATCTCAAACTCACCCCGCCTGCAAGAAAAGCCATGTCTTAATGGCTTTTCTGAAGGCCAGCAAGGTGGGGATGATTCGGATCTTTGGGGGAAGTTGGTTCCAGAGAGCGGGGGGCCCTACAGAGAAGGCCCTCCCCCTAGGCCCCGCCAGTCGGCATTGTTTGGCTGACGGGACCTGGAGGAGACCCACTCTGTGGGACCTGACCGGTCGGAAGGAGGAATGCGGCAGATTCCTCATTCGAATGAGAGCATGTATCCCTGTCTCATAAAATTTTGTTGACTGTTCTTTGAGCCACTTCTTCATTGCAGTTTTCACTTCCTCATCACTGGAATAATAATCCTCCATACTCACTAGATTTAGCGCCTTCAGACTATCATCTCTTCAGCCCCATGAAAGAGAGTTTGAGAGGGAAACATTATTCCAGTGATGAGGAAGTGAAAACTGCAGTGAAGAAGTGGCTCAAAGAACAGCCAACAAAATTTTACGAGACAAGGATACATGCTCTCATTCGAAGGTGGAACATTGCTATTGAGAGAAACGGTGACTATGTTGAGAAGTAGGGATAGGATCCACAGAGGACCAGCTTCATTTTGATGTATGCTACATGTTCCTGTGTTGGTAATTATACCTGTCCTAAAGAAAATGGCATTACGTTTTGACTCACCCTCGTAGATTCACCACTTCCTACAACCATGCTATTGTTCCTCTCTAGTTGTATACATCATCAGGGGGAGACAAAGCTCTAGCTTTAACAGCTCACTGTAGAGAGGACACTATGAACTTTCTCAAGTGTCACAGATTGAAAAGCATCTTAAGTGATCTTAAAAGATGTTACATTGTCATCTCAAGAGACCCCATCCATCCACATCCATACATAGCTCAAAAAAATGTGAATGATCCTGTCCTCAATGTGTTTAGCAAACTGCTCACAAAGATCAACAGGGAGAGCTCCCAGGATTCTGGAACGCCAAAGTCCATCGATCACTCTGAATAATAGGTGACCAGTACTCTAGCCAGCACTCTGCAGACAGAGATATAGGAATATTGATGCTTTGCCACTCTTCCTATTATAGTGTAGACCTGAACTTATACGGATATCTTGTCATCTTTGCTCTTTGTTATTCCTTCACTCTAAGCACCCTCTTAGCCATGTCATCTTCTGGAGCTCTTCAGAAACCAAAGAGCGGGCTGGATCAGTGACCCCAGAGAGGCTGTTTGGGAATGACACTTATCAAGAGTTCCGGCTGTCACCATATTCCAGTTAAAGCAGGCTTCCCATCGAGTATCTTCTTAATTAGTGAGAAACTTTCAGGCATAAGAAACCAGGAGCTGGATAGAGTTCAGAAGTACTACAAGTTTATTTCATGTTACCTATACACAAGAATCTGATCTACTAATGGTCAAGGCAAATTGGTGCTAGATAAGAGTCAACAGAATTTGTGTGTGTGTGTGTGTAGACCAGTGCTTCTCAGGTATTTTCTGTTACACCCCCCCTAGGAAAAAGTAAACATTTCGTGCCCCCCAACTCTCCGCAAGGGGATCTCCTCAGCCCTGGCTTAACAGACATAGGGAGAGCAGGAAGAGGAGCGGGAGGGAAGCTGGATTCCCAGCCTCCTCTCTAGGTTGCGAGAGAAGGAGGGGGCGAGGAGAACGGTTGGCCGAAGGGAAGCTGCTGCTGGCGATTGTTCCTCTGCTAGCCTGGATTTCCAAAAAGAAGAAATAAAAGACGTAGTGAAGCACTCCAAAAAGAGCTTGCTGGCTTGGCCGCGGCAGAGGGTGGGGGGAAGAGAGAGAGAGACATAGAGAAACATGCAGAGTGATACACAGAGTGGGTGAGAGAGACAGAAGAGACACACATACAGTGATACACAGAGAGAGGAGGAGATGGGGAGAGAGAGATACAGAGGGTGGTCACACGCGCGCCCCCTGGCATCTCTCCGCGCCCCCCCAGGGGGGCCCGCCCCACTATTTGAGAAACACTGGTGTAGACTTAGGTCTCTTGTGGGAGCGTAGCAACTCCAAACTGATGACACTTTTGTCCACGTTCTAGTATTTAGTCTGGTCATCACCTACAGAAATTCCCCACACAACATCTGGAAACAACTGGATGCATAAGGAGTTTAGAGTAGATTGACTTAATAGGTAACTTCCTTCTACAGAAATTGGTGGTGACTATATCAAAGTAACTAGATTAGTTAAAAAAAGGTTTCCCACTCTGCATTAGTTTGTTAACTGTTTATCCCCTCCTTAAAATTGGCTTTTATTACTCGTTAACTGGCAGAACTACTTACGTTTGGAACATTCATTTGAGCATATTTTCTGTTCGAATGTATATTGTTCCTGCTTATTAATGGGGGGAGGTATACTGCAGTAGAAATTGGTTTAAAATTTAGTAACCTGCCTTTGGAGAATTCCTCAAATCCTACCTTTTAATGGAAATGTACATAAGATCTGTGGTACTGCAGTCACTACATAGCATAGATAGAGTGACACATTAATGAAAGAAGACACAGCTACAATCAATTAACCTAAATAATTTGTGCCAAAATGGGGGTTGGGGAAGGGAGGGAATGGCTCTGTTATTTATTTATTCAGTATATGGCATTGTTACATTAGTCAGAATACTACAATGCTAATACAGATAGTAGTTTGGCTGCCTAAGACAGTTAGCCCTGTTTGGTTCACGTTTGTGCACTTTCCAAGGTGCGCCACAGGGGGCGAGCTAGCTCCACACCAATGGCTCTGTTTATACAACTAAATTCAAGTTCAAGACCAACCCAGAGGCAAAACCTAGTAGCTGAAATGTAACTCCTGATTTAAGGGTCAGGCAGGATGAATGCACAGTCAGTTAGGATGAAATAAAAAAAGAAAACAGAAAAGTATGTGATAATTGAAAGCTGTAGAACAGTTTTTTAAAAAAAATAAGTATTGAGAAACAATCAAATAAAAAACTATTGTAGAATAATAAATAATG
Organism: Diadophis punctatus similis; assembly: GCA_023053685.1. Taxonomy (NCBI): domain Eukaryota; kingdom Metazoa; phylum Chordata; class Lepidosauria; order Squamata; family Dipsadidae; genus Diadophis; species Diadophis punctatus. Next base: position 189,574,998 of record JALIGW010000001.1, on the reverse strand, counting down.
GAAAGAACAAAGAATGGAATGGAAAAATGAAACAATGATTGAAGAAGAGGTTAGACTCAAGAAGTAGATTCTTCTCTTCTGTAGACTCAGTTGAAACCAGGGTTCAGGGTGTAAAATAACCAGGATTATTGATAAACAATTGAAGAAGTTGCAACACATGTCCACAAATATTTTGAAAATATAAATGCGCTATAAAAAGTAACTGAGAAACAGCATGGTACAAGTCATGATAAAAGATTCAGTACTCATCTCCCTAATGTGCTAATTGGAGACTCTCTATGACCATGATTTGAAAGTAGACTTGTTAATTATGTGACTGTACTTTCCCCCTCTTCTCTGCTGTCCTGGCCCTTTGGAAGAGCATCACATTGAAGCGTATGTTGCTACTACATGGCTGATTTTTAGGAAAGCTTTGAAAACCTGAGTCTTTCAACAAGCCTTGGGCAAGAGTGATCCGTGCCTGCTTTTTTGAGATTGATTGTAGTTGTGCATATAGTTTCCCTGTTTAATTATTGTGATTGTTATTATTGATTATGTTCAGACTTTTGCTTTGACTTTTAAAATATATCTATTATGTGGAATTGAGGCAACTTATAAATAAACAAAACTCTGGGGCTTTCTAGAAAAAAAATAAAAGTTTTAAAGGGATACCTTCTACTTTTTGGAGTTCCTTCAGTGTCACATTGCACATGGTCCAAATTCAACTATTTGGAGTAAAGCTGAACATCTCAATCCTCCAGGCTAAATTTGAAATGATCTGGTTTAGCTCAGAACTTCTCCTAACCCAAGGTACCTTGTTGATATTTACTATTATAGTAGCACGGCTGAGTGGGATTGCTAAATCTGTTGCCATACATTAGCCATAATAAGGACAAACAACTTGCTAGTTCTAAAGAGAAGCATATATGGCCATATAAAGAACAAATGTTTTATTGTCTTAAGATATGGAAAAACAAAACAATCTAGTTACCTGTAAACAAATCTTAAGAAAAGCCATTCAAGATACACAAGTGCTTGTTTCCATTCATAGCCTGCGACTCTGGCAGAACTAGCTGAGAATATATGGGATATTTTCCAGCATTGTGCATCATTATAGTAGAAGTTATTGTTTTCCTCATTAGCGCTCTAGATCTGTACATTACTTCCATTGCAGGTCATGACCTTAATGCTGACAGTCCATTCTTAACTCACCCTTTGGTGCTTAGGCATTGCAGCAAATTTGCTATGGTACGTGACATCTCACACTTGAATATTTGGCAGCATTTGAAGGTAGGGAATGCATTCAAATGCATTTCTGATCAACTCAGTGCCTAACAAGAGGCCCATTAGAGCAAGAGAGAGGGAGTGAAAAATTGATAATTTTTTTTTCTTCCCACTTTGTAAACACAGTGCATGTTTTTGTAATGTTTATGCCACACTTCTCAGGGAAGATTTTAATTTGGTTTGCTCTGATTATATAACTTATCCTATACATAAAATGTGTTACATTTATATCATTCACATAAGTTGGAAAACATATCCCTCAGAAAAAGGAGGAGGAGGAAGAAGGAAAAGGAAGAGGAGGAGGAAGGAGGAGGAGGAGGAGAAGGAGAAAGGAGGAGGAGGGGGAAGGAGAAGAGGAGGACATGGCCTATTGTATAATACTCCTAAGATTCCAAAATATTTTACAGTTTATACTGTAATAAGAAATTAATAAGATAGAGGTAAAGTTTCCACTGTCTGGTTCTTTAAAAAAAGTTGGGTTGTGAAAAACACAAGGATGCAGTTGCCTTTTTCCATGTTGCAATTCTGGCCCCACCTGCTTATCTCTTACCCCAGTTGCTACTTGATACCTGAAAGAATTCTTCCACAAATTCATTTGGGAGTAGTGAATGTTGGCATTTTGCTTTCCATATGCTCCACAATAGGATAAAATTAGCCTCTAACAAAATCCAATTCGCTGTATTGCAATAACTCATCCATGGTGCCCACAGGACTGAGTTTTCCAGAGACCTAAAACTCAGCAAGAATTTCATTCTATGATTCCTTCAGAGTTTGGTTTTGACGCCGTTAAACCAATAAACTTGCACATCAATACAACACATTCTGATGATGAACTATGCAGGAAAGGAAGACCAAAGTAAGTAAAATGTCAGGAAGAAAATTCAGACTTTTTTTTTACTGATGCCAGATTATAGCACATATCACCTGACTCAAAGCATAGCTATTGGACACTCATCCAAGCATTGTCCAGACACTTTAGTATGTAGCATCAGCCAGAATTTTTTGCTCTGCTCAGAGTTTACAAACTGATGACTCCTTAGTTAGATCAAGGATGGGTAAGCTATCCATTCATTCTACTAGCCTATTAGACCCCTCAGGATTATAAAAGTGAAAGTCAGGAGCAAATCACCCATTACACTGTTCTACAGGTAAAAAGTTGCGAGCATGAAAACAGCTGTTCTTACATAATTTTGGGGCGCTAAAAACAAAAATAACATTTAAACATGTATATTGGCTCTAGTTTCCATGATATAAGCAACCAACTAATGAAGTAAGGTTTATAAAGTGCATGATGCAACTTACACCATAGATTACATAGTCAGTATTGGTGACCAATAGAAAACCGCCATGCGTACCAAGATGATGCAATATTAGCTAATATTACATCACCAATTTCTATAAAAGTCACAGTATCTGTTGCTTGGCGAGTTAGACAGCCAAGTTATGCCTCGAACCTGTTTAAATAAAGCAGATAATTTCTGCTATATTTGCAGTGAAGTTACTTTTGCATCCCAAAAATGAAGGATCACAACCGTGATTATGAAAGCCTACAACTTGTATTTTGGTTGCAAAATAGGAGACCTGGACAAAAACTGGGCGCCACACATATGCTGTAATTCATGTGGATCGAGACTTGTCCAATGGTTGAATGGGAATAAGCCTTCTATGCCTTTTGCAGTGCCAATGATTTGGAGAGAACCAACAGATCATGTCAGTAATCGTTATTTTTGTATGGTGCCTCCAATTGTGAAAGGTCTTACTAAGAAAAAAAAGTTGTTTGTGCAGCATCCAAACATTCTATCAGCAATACGTCCAGTACTTCATGGAGAAGGACTACCGATTCCAAAAGCGCCTGAATCTTTCGTAGTTGAGTCCAGTGAGGAAGAACATCAGGAAGCTTGTAGTGATGAACCAACAGCCTTACATGACCTGGATTATCTGCCATCCACATCCGCTGAACCGCATCTCATAACACAAATGGAATTGAATGACCTAATAAGAGATCTGGATCTTCCGAAGAACAAGGCAGAGGTTTTAGGTTCAAGACTAAAGCAGCGGAATCTCCTGGCAAGTGATGTTCGCTTTCATGTACCTGATAAGTAAATTTCCATCGCTTAGTGCTGCAAAAATAAATGAAGGATTTTTTGTTGGCCCACAGATCCGTGAACTTATTAACGATGATGAGTTTCTTTCTCTGTTGCATGGCAAGGAAAAGACTGCGTGGATAGCATTCATGTCAGTGACATCAAATTTTCTTGGAAACAATAAAGCAGCAAACTACAAGGAAGTAGTTGAAAAACTCATCCAGGCCTACAAAAATCTTGGTTGTAACATGTCCTTAAAAATTCATTTTCTACATTCTCATCTGAATTTCTTTCCATCAAATTGTGGAGCAGTGAGTGACACATGGGGAGCTCTTTCATCAAGACATTGCAGCTATGGAAAAAAGATATCAAGGTAAATGGAGCCCATCAATGCTTGCAGACTACTGTTAGACAATTGTAAGAAACAATCCTTTCCTTGAATACAAAAGAAAAGTCAAGAGAAGCAAAAGGGACACAAACTGAAGGCAAGATTAATGAGAAATTTAAACTTTTGAACATTTTACACTTGTTTACTAATTTAGTTTTTCTTAATAAACATATACAATAGATTATTTCATGTATTCACTGTTGCGAATATAATTCACTTAAGTTTAATAAAAATATATGGGTTTATATATACTTATTAAGTTTTGGTGCATTATTTGCCTATTATCTGTAGTTGGAAAATGTAAAATGTCCGTGGAATGAAAACTAGAGCCAACTAACAAATTTCATTATTATATTTGAATTCAGCATGTGAAATTCATTAAGAAATGACACATTTCATTTCTGAAACTAAAAAAATTTGAAAATTTGTAGAACAGTGTTATCAGCAGTGGGATTTTTCACAATCCCTTTTTAGTTTGAAAGCCAAAATTACAGCATTAAAAGTGCAGTCTCACCTTCCCTGCCCTGATTTAATTATGATATTGAAGTAGGAATTGGGAAACTGAAGTTCTACTCCACCATCAATCATTAAAGCTCACTGAAACATAACCTAGCCTATCACACAAAGTTGTGTTGCAAATAAAAAAATGGATGCTATGTACTCTGCCTCGAGCCTCTGAATAAAAGGCAGGATATACATCGAATATCTAAATAAACTATACTGCCTCTTTCTTGGTACCTTCCTCTAAACTCTAATAATTAAAAAAACTTGGAAACAGGCTCTAATTCTCAATCATTCCAGTCCAAAATTGACTGAACCTTGCTACTTTCCAGACGTATTTTTCAGAAATATCTTAGTCAGCAAATGATACACCGCTTTTTAAGAAAATGCACAACCAAGTCACCAGTATTTGCAAGCCTCCTGTCTGTTGGCCTAACCAGATCACATTGATGTAATTTTGAACATTGTTAAACTCATACAATAGCTAGAATGCTACACTAGCATTGGAGAAACCTCATTCTCCAACTCAGCCATGAAACTCAGAGGTCCTAACTTAAAATTCTACCTGAATCTACATTAAGGGTGTCTTGGAAGGTTATCATGAGTAAGATCTCCTTCTACCCAAATCTCTCTCTCTCTCTCTCTCTCTCTCTCTCTCTCTCTCTCTCTCTCTCTCTCTCTCTCTCTCTCTCTCTCTCTCTCTCTCTCCTATCTATCTATCTATCTATCTATCTATCTATCTATCTATCTATCTATCTATCTATCTATCTATCTATCTATCATCTATCTAATTTATACACCATCCTTCTCACCTAAGGGACTCTGAATGTTTTACAAAATAAAAAATTCTGAGAATGAAAAAAATTGACAAATAAATAAACAAACCATTAAAACATAATTAAAAGCAATAGTAAAACAAAATTAAAAAGGGTTTAAAGGTTAAGAATTACAAAAGTTAAAAGAAGCAGACCAACACTCAAGCCACCAACCATCAACTAAGAGGATTGCATAAAACTCTTAGACCCACCATGCCAGTTGGCAAAGCCAGATCTTGATACTCTTCAGAAGGCCAAAAAAATGGGGGCTGTTATGACCTGTTGTCAAGGCAAGGCAGACCTCTAGAGAATCCTTTATCTGAACAAATGGAGGCCGCAGTGGCTCACATGGTAAGACGCTGGGCCTGCGCACGGCTGAGAGTGGAGGCTCAATTCCTGTGAGCGAATAAACCACACAGGGACAAGAAAGGAGTCTCCCCCGACTGCCTACCAGCATTCAGGTGTCCCGTGGGTAAAAATAACACCGCCCAAAAAATTTCCTTTCACAGAGGCAGCCAGCCACCTCGGTGATCCCTGGCTAATACATGCCATACGCTAAAAAAAATTATAATCAACAAATGGCCCTCCAATGACCCATCAGGCTCCACTCCCATGCTACCCTGAAGGCAGCCACCCGCAGGCCCCCAAACAACAACCCCTATAGTACAAATAACATCCCCAGAGTTGGAGTATGCTTACAGGGCAAGGTTCAGGGTTCCAAGTCCAGTCCACAAGGCAGAGTCCAGGCAAAAGACAATGGCGGTCCTCGGGACAAAGAAAAGGTCCAAGTCAAGAAGCAACTCTAAGGGCACAGTGAAGCAAAGGCCAAAAGCAATCCACAAGAGAAGGGCCAGATCCAAGACAAAAGAGGAAGAGCAATCTTCCAAGCGAGGCAAAGCAAACAGCAACAGGCACGAGTAAAAACTGGGGGAGTGTAAGCCAAAGCAAACAATTGTTTCTGGCAAAGACTAACTCCCCACGGTGTTACAGAGTCCCTAACTCTCCTTAAGTCATTCCATTCCAGGTGCTCCTTGTGAGGCGGGCTGGAGCAACCTCCTTCCGAGTAGCCTTGCAGCTTTTCTCTGGGCTTGCCTATGCTCCACTCTCCTTGCCCTTGGATCAGTGAAGGAAGCTGCTGTTCCTCATCAGAGGGGATCTGCTGCAGTAGTGGGTTCTAAAACCCTTTACTACCCGGTTCGTGCGCGTGCATGCGTGCAACACTTCTGTGCATGCGCAGAAGTGTCCCGAGCGGGCGGGCGGAGCCTCCTGCCGCCAGCACTACCGGTTCTTAGAACCGGGCCAAACCGGGAGCAACCCACCGCTGATCTGCTGACTATCAGCATCACTGCCTGTCAGCAGCTGATACCCTGTGTCTGTGCAGCCAGGCAGCTCTCCATCAAGTCGACCACCTCCCTCAATGCCTGAGGGGCCCAGGACAGCATTGTCCTCAGTCCCTGGTCTCTCAAAACATGCTAACAGAGACGTGCCATCCCTGTCAGATGGTCCCAGTTCCTCCTCCTCCTCCTCCTCCTCCTCCTCCTCCTCCTCCTCCTCCTCCTCCTCCTCCTCTTCCTCCTCCTCCTCATCCTTCTCCTCCTCTGAACTGGGCTCGATGGGGCCATGACAAAGGCCAGCCTCACCTCTGGAGGCAAGATGTTCCATAGGGCAGGAGCATCAGCAGTGAAGGCTCTAAAGTTAAATCTTGCCGGTTGAAATTCTTTAACCAACAAGGTCCATGTCTCCAGCACTGCTATTTCTTTGGCTCCATTTCTTGTTAAGAAAAGAGAGGTCTCCAGTTTGAACACAAATTGCTTCTTCACCCAAGAGCTTTGGGGACATACAGAAACAGATGCAAATAATGTTTGGACTTTATAGCGAAGCTTAGAATGGAAATAAAACAAGTGAAAATTACAAAATGAAACAACTGACGTTTCTAAAATGTTTTTAGATAGATCTGTCAAAATTGTACACACACATACATATATTGGTCTAAGTACTCATGTTCCAAATATAAATAACCCTTTGAATGTAACAGCAGACAAAGCCCCAAGGGAACGAGCAATGCAGCCGTTTGGTTTTGCCTTGTTTGTTATAATATAAGGAAATTTTAAAGCTGAAACTAAAAAGAAAAAGTGGGGAAAAACCAGTATTATTATTATTTTTAATCTGTGATAACAAACCTAACATTTCTTGAATATGAAAATGCTAAACCCTGCATCAAAACAAAAACAATTAAAAGTCAGTAATAATAGCTCTTATTTTATTGTTAAAATGATTTCAGTGCTTCATTTTTTTAAAATGCTAAATATCTGGATACTTCAACTGTACGTACATGCTTCCTTTACCTTTAGGCCTTTTTTTTTGCCCCAACCTTTGCATTTTATATAAACAGTCTAATAATGGATACAATTTAGAAGAAGAGAATTTTATGTGGGTGGAAATATGCTAATTTACACCTGCTGGGGGCACTTACTGCCCAAAGAACCAGAAAACAGATTTCAGTGTCCCTGTTTCATAAACACGTAATGAAAAAGAAATATTTCATAGAACTGGGACTCTCCTTCTCATTCGCGCAAACGCATCCACACATTTCTCAGCCCTGCTCAGAAATGCATGAAGAAAGAAAGGCGATTGTACGATTTGTAAAATAAAGGGATCTCAAAGTGTATTTCCAGGCTAACTGATCTGCTTGCTTACCGGGCAGAGAGAGTTTTTATGATTGAGTTATAAATCCTGGAAGGGAGGGAAGGGTGTTGCAAAGAGAACAGTTATATACCTTTATGTCGAATGGCCCGGTTGGGGGTTGCTATAATAATCCTTTTAGCTTTCATGGGACCATCTGGAGGCCTATTAAAAGTGGTCTGTAAAGCCAAGGGCGTGAGTTGGCTACTTTCCATGCAGTCGCTACAATAAGGGAGTTTGTCCATCTTTAGGGTGAAGTGGCCCTCCACAGAGAGGGGAACTGTTGACCTCTAACCTTTCATAGAATACATCCCATAGGGATGATTTTGATACGTATGTTGTAATTGTGCAGAAAGATACAGCTGAGAGTCTGTGCCACACCTCTGGGTTTGTGTGATGAGGCAGGATAGGTTAGGGGATGCAAGCACTGTAACTTTAATGAAGCAGCACATTTCAACAGGATAATATTCCTTCTTGGTTTGTGAGCAAATAACTGTGTGAAATATTGAAACAATATCCCCACCTTTAATGGTTTTCTTACTCCAAATACCATCACAGAATCTTCCATCTTTTCTAAAAAGACATGAACTGTAAAAGCTGAACCAGGGATGATGGGTAGGACTAGAGAGGATCTAATAATAATAATATTAATACGTTGCCATCTTAATAAAGTACATTTGGCTCACACTACACCACACCGCATGCACACACGCAAAAAACCTCGCTTGAACGTATAGACAGAAAATCAGAAAAAAAAACACATCATTGTCCATAATAGAATTCATTCGGAAATTTTTTCATTAAGCATCTCACTCTGTAATGTGGTTTTGCAACCTATTAAACCTGATAGATCAAAATAAAAATTAAGTTGCTCTCTGAAACTACGCTGGAACTCAGATCTAGAGGACCAAATAAGATGCATTAATTGGTTTCCTGCTTCACCGCAAAGCCACTCTTAAAACATAATTCCTTAATGAAGTCCGTTAATTTGTTCATGGCAGTACACAATCTGTTCAAAATGACACAAAACTGCACTCTGTTTTCTAACCCCTGCAGTTTCTTCTGTTAGTCACTCTGTCTTGTGTTGTTCTCCCATGGATAGTAATTATTTTATAGTGGCTGTAATTAGGAGAGAATTAGGCTTGGTAAACAAAACCTGCCTTCTCCTGTTAATAGCTAAGGATAATAAATTTGGCACTGACATTCACTATATTTGGACAAGGCTTGGCCTATTTCCAGTTTTCCCAATAAGAACTTTTATCATATAATTATGCCTTAGAGGATCTCATATTACAAGGTATTTTTTTTTTGTAAAGACACATATTGTATGGCTCCCAGCCAGAAAATGATATACTGTAATATATGTCTCTAATAAATGTTTTAAACAAAAATTTCTCTGAGCAATGTTATTCCAGACTCTGGAACTACACCCTGTTATTCAGCATATATTATTTTCTAGATTTTTCATAATAATTTTTTCCCCATTCATTCCATCCACTGACTATATACTGAGTCCTTAGGGAGTAGGGCAGCATAGAAGAATTCCCAAATAAATATAGCACGTTTTAAATTTAGGATCCTTTATTTTTAGTAGCACATTATGTCCATTTAAAAAAATATAATTCTAATAGGTCTTACCAAAAGTCCATGAGGTACCTGTACGTGGTCTAGTTTTTTATGTCATCTTTCAAGGACACAAATTCACAAAGCAGCTTTAGTAGTAGAGCAGAGGCTGCTACTAACTCCTTCCAACCTTCATAATAAAGTTTCCTCTGGGGTGTGCACAATAGCTACCTCTAATTTTAAACACAAGGTCCTTCAATGATCTTTCTTTGAAGAGGCACCCAGCATTACTGCAACAAGAAAGCAAGCAAGAATTTTCCGTGCATTCCGAAAAGGAAATAAATATAGCCAAAGTGCTGGAGCTGGATCTAATCAGGAAAACCCAGTGTAAATAAGTAAAGTGGGACAGAAGAAAGGACAAAGTATTATAACTGGTCTAGTCTGGGCTGAAGCCATTGAGATCAAAACAGAATAGCAAAATACAAAAGCTTTCTGACTGTTCTTTTAAACATGATGTTCAGGTAAACAATGGTGACTTTGTTCACAATAATCAAATTCTATCAATTGAGGACCGTTAGTTTGCTTCTTTTGGTAGTACTCTGTAGAGAGTCCACAAATATTTCACAAGAAGAGTCCTTCACTCCTCCGCTCACAACAAAATACCTTATTCCACCAGATTTGAAATACTGGGATTAGACAATTTACAACTACGTCGCCTCCGATCTGATCTAAATGTAGTTCATAAAATCATATACTAAAATGTCCTTCCTGTTAATGACTACTTCAGCTTCAACCACAACAATACACGAGCACGTAATAGATTCAAACTAAATGTAAAGCGCTCCAAACTCGACTGCAGAAAATACGACTTCAGCAACAGAGTGATCAATGCCTGGAATGCACTACCTGACTCTGTGGTTTCTTCCCCAAACCCCCAAAACTTTAACCTTAGACTGTCTACAGTCGACCTCTCCTCGTTTCTAAGAGGTCTGTAAGGGGCGCGCATAAGCGCACCACTGTGCCTACGGTCCCTGTCCTACTGTCCTATTGTCCTCTTTTATCGTTACTTTTTACTTATGTTTATAGAAACTACTACTATCCTATACATGTTTGACAAATAAATAAATAAATAAATAAATAAATAAATAAATAAATAAATAAATAAATAAATAAATAAATAAATAAATAAATAAGACTTTCATCCCCAGCTAACTCCTCCGGGCTTTTTTGTTTATTTGTTTTTGTGGAGTTTTGGGGAATAGATTATTTGTTCTTCTTTGTCCTATAAGGCACTTCTTCCTCTTATTTATTGGTATTTATTAAATAAATTTATATGGCCCCTCAACTCACATTTAGGTGACTTCCTATTCATTATATTTCACTGATAATGCTCTATTTTCAAAGAGAAGTGAAGGGTTGCTTCTCTTTGGAAAGGGAAAGCAACCACGTCTCCTCAAGGTGAGAATAATGAGACACCCAAAGGATTATAAGGCTTTCAAAATAGAATGGCTTTCATCCTTACCAGGCAATCTTCCAGAGTTATGTCTTGATTAATTGATTGATTGTCTTTTTATACTCCCAGATTCAACAAAAAAATGACTCCTGGCGATTTACAACATAAAGACAGAATAAAAGCGGAAAGGCCAGTAAAAACATAACAATCATAATAACGGTCAGCATAATGGTGACCATTATTCCCCAAAGAGCTCCGTTTTTAACAGATTTCAGTTGGCTAATAATGAGAATGCCAATCTATCTTGGTCTCTAAGTTTCTATTCGAAACGCTGGAGCATTATATAACATTGATCAAATATTATGTCCCTTCTCTAATGTTACCTAAGGTATCAACTGTCAAAGGGGCTTGATTTAAGTGATTGAAAAGCAAACAAAATATGTGCTTATGGTTGTGAAATAGTAATGCCCTAGAACAGTGGTTCCCAACCTGTGGTACGTGTACCACTAGTGGTACGCGAGGGCCTTCCAGGTGGTACGCGAATACTTTCGGGGTCATGAACGATTTTTAGTTAATTATTTTTTACTTCACAAAAATGTTTACTGCCTAACACAAGATAATCTGGCAACGATTTGCAACTGTTGCCACACGCCACCCACCTGGTCCCAGCGGCCCGAGAATCCAGTTGCTGGATACGCGGGGCCAAAAAAGGAACGGTAGAATTATGGAAATAAAGTGAATTTAGTTTCTCTGGAACCAGGTGGTACGCGGCGACTGTACGGGACCTCCAAGTGGTACTCGATCACAAAAAGGTTGGGAACCACTGCCCTAGAATCATGATGGCGAACCTTCGGCATGCATGGCCAAAGTGGCACGCGGAGCCATGTTGCCTGGCATGTGCGGCATCGCCTGTTTCTCTTCCGGGTTTCTGGCACACATGCACGTGTGACAATCAGCTGGACTTCATGCGTGCAGCACTGCCGGAAACTGGAAGAGCTGGTCTTCCATTTTCCTGTGTGAGCATGTGCGCCGGCCAGCTGATCGTCACACGTGCATGCATGCCAGAAACCCGGAAGACTAGCTGGCCGTCGCACATGCATGTGCCGCAAACCGGAAGCTCCTCTTCTGGGTTGTGGTTCAGATGAGCATGTGTGCATGTGCACGCTCCCTTTTTGGCACTCGTTGCCGAAAAGGTTCACCATCACTGCCCTAGAATATTGGATAGGATAGGATAGGATAGGATAGGATAGGATAGCATAGCATAGCATAGCATAGCATAGCATAGCATAGCATAGCATAGCATAGCATAGCACAGCACAGCACAGCACAGCACAGCACAGGTGTCAGCATTCCAAGTTAACACCCCCAACGCAAGAAAACTCCGAGGCATGAGTTTCCTCAAAGTTTCATTTTATTAGAGATGTCATATTGGCACATCTGGGAAAACCTGAATCTGAAAGCTTCCAGGTTTTCCCCACCCAAAAGAAAGTCCAAGTCCCTGGCCCAGCACCCACATGTCCGTCACATGAGCCAATCAATGCACCGTCCCAACTGGAGATGCCTCCCAGTCACGCCACTCCAAGTGCAGGGCAGAGTAGCCTTGACTCTCAGAGAAAGGAATGTTGTTTTGACTATATATCTCCCCAGCTCCATACAATCCCCCCTCCCAGTTTCCCATAGCACTAAATGTGGCAGGCCTGAAGATCCAATGCCCAAGATTGGTTCCAGGCCTGACAACAGGACAGGACAGCACAGCACAGCACAGCACAGCACAGAACAATATTCTTTATTGGCCAAGTGTGATTGGACACACAGGGAATTTGTCTCCAGTGTAGAACCTCTCAGTGTACATACAAAGGAGCAAAGTAATATAACCATAAGTACCCATAGGGTATGGAATTGCTATCCAAATTCTTCAAAAGGCATCCTTCCAGATCTATGGAAATGCGTACCTCTTCTTGAAATGAGAAAGCAGCCATATCCTTTTCCAAGTTTGCATGGCTGCTCCAGAAACTGATCCCAGCATCTGGATCCAAGTGCCTGTGCATCACATACTTAAACAATTTGCAAAGTGGTATTCCGAAGCACCTCTTCTGAGGGATTTGCAGAATATATACACTGTGAGGCACTTTAGAAATAACTTTAGAAAGTCCCTACATTTGAAGTGCATGGGAGCACAAACGTAGCAGCTGTCTGCTTCTTAAAGTAGTCAACACTTGTCCCTTCTGTCACAGACTTCCAGTAAAAACACTGAGCGAATATATGCCACGAGTTCTCTAGAGTTTTCCATTGGTCCAAAAATCAAAAATGGGAAATCCCTAACTGCTGCTTTTGCCAATCCAAAACTAGTTCAGATCTGCCCATTCCATGACACTGACTCATTTTTTACCATGGAGAGAGAGACTTTCTGGATCTTGGCTAGTTTATATGGAACCAAAGCTAAACTGGACATTTCTTAATGCAAGGCTGGGCATTTTGTTGTGGACATGGTTTAGTATGTTTCCCAGCCCTGGTGAGCAAGCACACTCGTGTTCAGCATCCACTGCAAGTTTCATTTCTGAGGCGTTCTCCTTATAGACTGGTGCTATTTAGCTGCCCGGAAAGTACAGTTCTTACAGTTTTCCCTGGCCTGATATGGATTTTGGAAAGCTTGAAGACGGCACTTGGGTTGGCTCTAACAAAGCTTTCTGTTACCCTGGCAAGATTAAAAAATAAACAGGCACAACCAAAAACATTCCTGGAAAAAGATAATGGCTAACCTCTTCCGTAACAATTCCCAGAAAGCTTCAGGGACATATTCGCCAGGACCTGTGCTCAACTCGAGAGCATTTTTACCTTTTTAATAAAGGTAATCGTCCAACTGTGGACTTTGCAATATAAATGGAATGCATTTCCCGATATTTATTACTTTCCTCATAAATGCTTTAACTCGCTATGTAGCTGCAGTTTTTGGATTCCTTTTAGTCCTCCACTAAAGCTGCAGTTTTGTTGACATATAGTAACATGGGGTGCCCTCTTTATTTTCTATTTACGGCTTGAATTAAAAGTACCCTTTTGTTCCATTCTCAGTTGACACCACAGTTCACATTTTATGTAAAATAAAAGTTAAGAAAAGAAACTTGTAATTCTCTGTAAAACTGTAAGCTAAAGAGATTCTTCTTGAAGAAAAAAAGAAAGGATATTTAGCAGAGGAAGTGATGCAATGGGTAAGAAACAGAGACTCAAGAATATTCAAAAAGTGGCAACAAAAGGTTAAATTCTAACACACATATATACATACACACACACACACACATATATGTGTATATCTATCTATCTATCTATCTATCTATCTATCTATCTATCTATCTATCTATCTATCTATCTATCTATCTATCTATCTATCTATCTATCTATCTATGTATGTAGCCATTCAGATAAGACATCCATATAATCTATTTTAGTGAAATAAAATATGCTTAGTACATACAGAGGCTAAGAAAATATAAATAAAGTATACATAGGATTTTTAAATATCTATGTTCCTCCAAGACTCTTAATACTGATTGCTATAAGAAAAACTGTGACAATTAGGCTCTCTACAATGCACACAGAATGAATGGAAGCCATGAAAGTAGGCCTATTTCCTGCAATTAAATGTCTAAATCCAAGAATAGCTAGGATCCAAGTGCTACTTTAGGCTAGCCTAGAGGCTAAATACTTAACCTAGAGGAATTGTTCATTTCATTTTTCTCTGAACAAAGGACCCTCACATCCCCTTACAAATTATTTTTCAAACCATCACCTTGCATAAAAGATGGCTATTGGACAAAAATACTAATTCAACTACTCTTAACCTTTTGTATATTATTTTTCACATTTTTATTATGCTATACGTGTCTGTCTGTCTGTCTGTCTGTCTGTCTGTCTGTCTGTCTGTCTGTCTGTCTATCTATCTATCTATCTATCTATCTATCTATCTATCTATCTATCTATCTATCTATCTACGGTATCTATCTATTGTCTGTCTGTCTGTCTGTCTGACTGTCTGTCTATGGTATCTATCTATCTGTCTGTCTGTCTGTCTGTCTGTCTATGGTATTTATCTATCATCTGTCTGTCTGTCTGTCTGTCTATCATCTATCCATCTATCCATCTATCATCATCATCATCTTTCTCATAACACATATACACCCACAAACAGAATTATATATTGGGAATAGATTATTTAAGCTGAGGAATCCAATTCCCTATCTCCCATGGTTTCTGCCCATCAAGGAAGAGCTGGCAGAGTGGACATGTTCTGGGTCTTCCTGATCAAACAATGCCATGTGTCAGGAACCAGAAAGTGCACTTTCTCTGATACAGATTTTGCCTTCTAGAATGAGATCCCCTCAAGATACATATGGCTCCTACTCTGATAGCTGCTTTCTAGAATGCCTTGAAACCTAGCTGAGCTCTGTGGCTGCTCACTTATTATCATTTTAGTCTGTTTTATTAGTGCTTGTTTTATATTAAGACCTGCTCAGAATCATCTTGGAGTCAGGAGAGCCTAAATGTAATTAAATAAATAAACTCAGTAGAGGGATCTGATTAATGCATTCCTGGCAGATGATGTCTAGCCTCTGCTGAATACATCATGGAAGGGAATACCATCTCCTCTCTAGATATTGGTTCAATTTCTGACTGCTCTTACTGATAGAGGGATGGCATGGTGACCCAGTGGTTAAGACACTGGGCTTGTCAGATGGAAAACTGGCAGCTCAGGTTCGAAACCCGAGTGCCACGCAACTGGGTGTCCTTGCCTCAGCTCCAGCCAATCTAGCAGTTCAAAAGCATGCAAATGTAAATAGATAAATAGGTACCATTTCAGTGGGAAGGTAATAGCACTCCACGATGTCCTGGCCACATGACCACAGAAATGTCTTCGGGACACGTTGGCCTTGAAATGGAGATGAGCACCGCCCCCTATAGTCAGCAATGACCAGTGGAGTAAAATCCTCAGGGACTCCTTTTCGTTTGCCTTACCTTACTGATAGAATATTTTAAATAACCCATCAGACTCTGCCTTTCTATAACTTGAATATTTGCAAATGAATATCTTTCATTTTGGAATAACGGGGAACAATTCTTTTCTGGGACATTGCTTCAAGTATTTCAAGAATGCTATGGCATCATTTTGCTTTCTCTTCCAAAGTTGAACATTTCTCATTTCTCCAATCTCTCTTCATAGGACTTACTATACAGTATATATATATATATTTGGATAAGATGAAAGTTTTTGGTTAAAAATGCATACCTTCAAAGCCAAAGCATGGCTTATTTGAAGAATTGTCTTTTCCCAGTCACATCTATCCAAACCACCATAGCAGGTGACGCAAGGAATGCTATGGGTCCCCTATCCTAAGGCGGTCCATGTAGTGGAACCAAGAAGGGCCTTCTCCATGTTGATATCTCCCTCCTTGTGGAACATCCCTGTGGAGATAGGGTTGGACCCAATTTGACACACTTTTGCAAGACTCTGAAAATCTGATTTTGACAATGGGCCTGGGGACCCCAGAATGGGATGAAGCCCATCAAATGACTCATTTTACTGTTGTCACCAGGGGAGTAAGGGGTTGTTTTTTAATTGTGTTTTGGGTTTTTATCCCTCCAGTGCCTGGAGTCACTGAGAATGAGTTGTGGCCATCTAACATTTCATTCATTCATTCATTCATTCATTCATTCATTTCAATGGTGAAATTCATTTTTTTACCACCGGTTCTGTGGGCGTGGCTTGGTGGGCGTGGCTTGGTGGGCGTGGCAGGGGAAGGATACTGCAAAATCTCCATTCCCACCCCACTCCAGGGGAAGGATACTGCAAAATCCCCATTCCCTCCCCACTCCTGGGGGAAGGATATTGCAAAATCTCCATTCCCACCCCACTCTGGGGCCAGCCAGAGGTGGTACTTGCCGGTTCTCCAAACTATTCAAAATTTCCATTACCGGTTTTCCGAACTACTCAAAATTTCCGCTACCGGTTCTCCAGAATCTGTCAGAACCTGCTGGATTATTCATTCATAAATAAATGGATTTCTTCAAAGGACATGTGTATTTTTTTTCTTTATAATCTGCTATATGGATTGATTGACTGACTGAAGTAGTTTGCTGGATCTCCTTTGTTACCAATTTAAGGAACGAGATATTTGCTTTTCTCCAAGCACCTTGCACTGTACCTTTTCTTTAGGATTTATCCACGATGATACATAAAAGTTTGGCCAGACTATCAGCAAGTTCCTTTATTCTACTGGAGATGCAATGATAATAATGCTTATTAAAGCAGTGTCCAAAAATTGTAATATTCTGATGAGTTATAATGGAACATATTCATTTGACAGAGTTTAATATTTTTATATTTCAAAATTCTTTTAAATTCATATCTATTTCATTAAAGCTGTTGAACCACATAAATGATTTCTCTATATCCTTCATTTGCTGACAGACTTGTCCTTTATCTTTGGAAAGATAAATGTACAGCCCAAATTACTAAATACACAGAACTGGTGTTGTGTGTGAGTTAGAAGTAAGTTGCTTACATACTTACATATGGACAACTGTTATCTAAACTTCACCTGTATAAAAAGCACTTCTATAAATTGGTTGGGGTTTTGCTTATTTTATTTTTCTTCTTCTGTTCTATTCTGTTTAATTAAATTAGTGAAGTCCCTCCCCCATTTCCTTTACTTCTAGGACAAAATTCATCTGGGCCTGGACCTTTAAACTCATTGACAATAAGTAACTGTGCCTTATCAGTCCTGCCTTGACAATTGACAGATGGCACCCATGCCCTCTGGACAAAATATGAGTTGAGCAACTTGCTACCATTTAGCATTTTGCTATTTTTATTAACCAGCAGATTTATAAGTGAATAACTTTCTTTTATTCAGAACATATCTAAAGAAGTGCTTTTTGCTATTTTTAGAACCAGCCTTCACATTTTTATTGTTTGTTGGTGAATTTGCCCTTCTCTCTATCGTACATATTTCCAAATATCGCAGCTCACGAGAGAAGTATCCATTGTCAAACCCATGGCTAGTCCTCTGGATCGTCTGTGAGATATTTTTTTGCCAACCTCAATCTGGCACCCTCCAGATGTTTTGGGACTGCAACTCTCAGAATCCCCTTTGACAATGCTTTCTGGGAAATCTGAGAACTGTACTCTTAACACAGCTGGATGGTGCCAGATTGCAGAGGATTCCTTTAGGGATTTCCACTGGCAATTAATAGTAGTTGGATCAACATTTTATGAAGTACAATTCTCCAGAAATTGTAGGAAAAACTACTTCTGAGCACGCCACAGCCACCGCCTTAGTTTTGTGAGTTTATTTGCTAATTCTTCCTCAGCATGTTTAATTGGGAATAAGTTCTATTGAGTTTACCAGAACTTACTGAAGAACCGGTGGATCTTTCTATCCCACCCCTAATAATAGTAGTATAACGTGTCTTTAAAAGGTTAAGGATACCAAGGCATTTTTGTTTATTCCACCACAAAACTGATAAATAGCAGCAGTCTGTTTTAACAAGATTGAACCACCTTTGAAATCATTATTGTCACTTTAAGCCAGATCTAACAGGACCTATGACAACATGCATATGATGATCCAGATATGCCATGTGACAGACTATACTCTATCACTTGCTAGATCATTCAGAGTGAAACCTACCAATCCATCAGGGCAATTTAACTAGGAATCATCTTATGAAAAAAAAAAGATTCAGGAGAAATCACTTGGAAAGCTCCTGACCAGAAACTTCAACCATTGATAGTTTGAATTTTCCTCCTTGGAAGCTACTTCTCTGACCCCTTTGCTTGTATGTACCTCATTTTTCTTCAAGAGACTGACCAAGAGTAAAGACTAGATCTGCTATGCAGGCCCTAAACACTGCCCTGTTAACTAGAGTCAAATATGACGTTTCCTCAAAAATCTATGTAGCTAAATTTGATTCATTTTAGTTAATATAAGCTATATTAGGTTTTACAAACAATGTTTTATGGAACTCTATGGTTCTATCTGAACTCAATATGCTTCTGTGAGAGAATAAGAAAAAACAAAAGTTCACTCAAATGGAGCCAATATTCTATTGCTTGAGCTTGGTGTCTTTATCAGAGACCTTAGTTTTGTTTGTTTGTTTGTTTGTTTGTTTGTCTGTATGTTTGTTTGTTTTAAACAGTTTCTGAGTCTTGAAAAAGTTGGAAACCCACCAGTAGTGGGTTCTAAAACCCTTTACTACTGGTTTGCGTGCGCGCTCATGCGCACGCATGATGCTTCTGTGCATGCGCAGTAGCGCTCTGTGTGGGTGGCCGGAGCCTCCCGCCGCCGGCGCTACCGATTCTTAGAACTGGGCCAAACTGGGAGCAACCCACCGCTGACTGATGTTTTGTTTTTCTAAAACTACAACTGGCCAGTTCTCTCCACCCCCACCCCCACCCCCGGCTTAACTACAACTACAACTACCATAGAGGAGCCGAGGAGGCGCAGCGGTTAGAGGCAGTACTGCAGGCCACTTTAGCTGACTGTGATCCGCAGGTCAGCGGTTCAAATCTCACCGGCTCAAGGTTGACTCAGCCTTCCATCCTTCCGAGGTAGGTAAAATGAGGACCCAGATTGTTGGGGGCAATGTAAATATATACATTGCTTAATGGTGTAAACCGCTTAGAGAGTGCTTGCACTGTGAGGCGGTATATAAGTCTCACAAATAAATAGAATAAATAAAATAAAATACATCCCCTCAACTACAACATCCTCCCTTTATCTACAACTATAACTTAAATACAACTGCAACTACAAAAAATATACCAAACTGGGAATTTGAGTTGATTGAATTATTTTGCCTGGGCCAGAGTGCTTAATGCACAGGCTAACCTCATTATTAAGGTAAGAAAAGAAAAATGTTGAAAAGAAAGCTCTTTTCTTTCATGGAAGTGCAATCCTTAGGCCCCAATTCTGATGTGTTGACTTAGGTGAAGTCTGAGTCACTGTAAATCATAGCAGGGATGGCAGGTGTCTCCCTCAGAATATATAACAACGAGGGCACTGACAGCCTTTCCCACCAAAACTGGAGGCAGAGATGCTCCTCCCCCAAGTTGTCACATTTCATATTACCAACCAGGCAAATCTGATGAGTAGGTTGAGGGGCAAAACTGCAGCTCGAAGTTGATAGAGATGGACTCACGAAGAATCATAAATTACTTCACTTTCTTGGATCCAGTCAATTTGCATTCCAAGACACCGAAGGCATTTGCTCATGGGCTGTTCAGAGGACAAGACGGGAGAAAATATTAATTAAATCTGCAGTTGCAGTTTTACAATAGCTAAGCAATTAGAATAAATTGCACTCACAATTTCTTGATAAATTAGAAATTGGGCGGCGGATCATCAAGTGAAATTTAAGAGAAACAAATAGCAAATTCTTCCTTGAGAACAAAGAAACCAAATGCAAAAATATAAAACAGAAGTTGCCTGGCTAGACATCTAAGATATGTCTTAAAATTAACTGGGAATTGGACTTGATTGCGAGACCAGTACCCATCGTTTTTTTTTCTCTTCTGTTTTCTCACAGAAGAGGGACACAAGCTATTCTCTGTTTGCAGACAAGTTGGCATAACTGCTGCTAAAGCTTTGCTGGATATCCCTACATGTACATGCATGCACAGCTGCTTCATTTCACTGACAATCCCAGCAGAAATCAGTGCATGCACAGACATGCACAGATGACCACAGAGAGCCTTCAAAGCAGCCTACCAGAGGATGCAGCTGCTTTTGAAGAGCGCTCTGCTTGCACTGATATCCATTGCAAAGAATTGCTTTCAAACATTTTGCATAATCTCATTCTCCGTTGTCTCAGAATGTACAATGTGACATAATCAGCTGAAGAAAGAATTCAGATGAAAATCTGAAAACTTGCTAAAGCTAAAGTAGACTTAGGGATGAACTCTCTTTCATTAAATCTTGATTTAATTTTTGGTACAAACCCCAACACTTTATGTATTCCGTAGATGAGGTAAGTATTAAAGGCAGAACTGTTTCTGCTGGCCTTCCAGGGAAGTCCATCCCATCTACTCAGTCCCACCTTAGCCATGAAAGCCAGCTGGGTAACCTTGAGCTGAAGAAGCTTCTTGGATGAGAAGCGAAAAGTCTTCAAAGAAAAACCAGAAAGTCCAGTTGCCTCTTAAAAAAAAAAGCACCTTTGGGACATTATATTAAATATTTTTATCAATCATTATTTAGATTCAGCATATTTAAATGCTGGAACCTAAGGACCGTTTAATTTTTGTAAAGGTCAATCCCAAACCATCACCTTTAGATTTCTGGGACTACAACTTCTGTTCTCTCCAGACAACATGTGGAATTCAACTGTAACCCCATCATACAATTCCCCCATCATCTACTTTGAAGCATGGAAAATAATTTGGAGCAGATCTAGGTACATAAGTTGGAATGGAGATAAAAAGAGAGAAGCTGCTGTGGCCTAGAGGTAAAGCTCTTGCCTCACAATCAGGAGGTTGTGAGTTTGATCCTAGGTAGAGGCAGATGTAGGGTCTCCTGCTTGGGCAGGGGGTTGGACTAGATGACCTGCAAGGTCCCTTCCAACTCTGTTAATCTGTAACAGAGATGCCATCTTGCATATGAACAAAATCTATTGTTGTAATATCTTTAGTAACCACTACCATTCTTACATCAGGAAGAGTCAAGTAGCAGGTTTGGCTTACTTCTAAAACATAACATTCAAACCATTTAGTTCTGGATTCAGTTATACACTCATGCTCATTCTCACACTATCACAAAACCATAGGTTTACAGAGGTAAAAGAGAGATAAAGGCTTGTTTTTAGAAAACTTAGTCTTGAGGACAAAGCAAATGATCTGGGCATTATGCTAAAAAATACATTGCCCAGGAGAAAGTCAGCATTGTAGTGATAGGTTAAATTAACTCTTGCTAAGCAGTATAAAATTATTATAAGAAGTCAGGAAGCATAAACGAGAAAGGCTTCAGACTTCGCTCCCAAGAATTTATTTTGGCACTATAAAGACCTCATGTCCACTTCAGTATTGATGTAGCTCACTTCTATTACAGGAAGAATTAATTTGTCCATATTACCTAGTCCTAGAGGTTTGTGGGGAGGAAAATCCCCTAGAGGTATTGACTTAGTTTATCATCATCATTAGAATGGAGAAATGCTTTATTAGGTCATCTAATCCATCCCCACCCGCAACAGCTAATGTAGGTTCAGCCCTGAACAATATAATCTACTCTGCTTTGTCTCAACCATTCTTTTTATGGCTTATTATAATGATGCTAACACCACTTTTCTTGGCAAACTATTGCACACGCTATTAGGAGTTTGTTTTCCCCTGTTGTTCAGCACAAATTATTTTATAGTTAATTTAAATCTCATTACTTTTACTTTGGCACAAATACAGTGGGATGTTTTTGCAAAGGCAGCTTGACTCATTTTATTTGATCACGATTGTCTTTTACATCCTATAAACTGGCAGAACAGCTTTCGATGCTTTATTCCCCTAAACTTTCATAAGGTGTTTATTTACAGAATCTAAAGAGCACCGTGGGGCTGGGCCACCCACATATTGTTTGAATGCTGCATAAAGCCCACTAAGTTTAAGTTGAAATAAAACGACCACATAGTGAAATCTAGTTTCCTTCTCCTCCTCCTCCTCCTCCTCCTCCTCCTCCTCCTCCTCCTCCTCCTCCTCCTCCTTAGCATATCTAACGAGAATGAAGAACTCCAGTTATAGTTCTTTAGCAGATGGTGGTCAGTTGACTTCACCCCTCCACACACATGCACACACCTTTTATGTCAGATGCATTTGTGACAAGTGAGAGAAGGAGAAAAGACCAATTCTACACTTTCACTCCTTCTCTGTGAAAGAAACATTCTTTAGAATATTTATTTATTGCACCAATGAATATGAATAAGTAAAATGTCTGTCTGTCTGTCTGTCCGTCTGTCCGTCCATCCATCCATCCATCCATCCATCCATCCATCCATCCATCCATCCATCCATCCATCCATCCATCCATCCATCCATCCATCCATCCATCCATCTATCTATCTATCTATCTATCTATCTATCTATCTATCTATCTTCTATCTATCTATTGAATGTAACTTTGGCAGTTTACTGTATAAATTGCACTAAATGTTCACATTGGTTGCCATTTCCTTCTAAACACATTCTTATTTGTTTTATACACGTGCTTTCAATATTCCTAAATACAGTGTATTAATTAATAAAATTAATGAAACGCATTGTCATTGGTCTATGGGACCTGACTTTTGGTACATCCCGTAGACGGATGCAGATCTAAATCTACACACACAAACAAAATTAAACCCCAAATTAATTAAATAAAGATGCTTAGGATGGAACAAACACAAGAACAGTTTGAAGCGTATGAAAGTTCCTAATAACATATATTAGTACATAGGAAATTAAGACCTTAGGGACATCTTAATGTCTTCTTTCATTTTTGTTCCTGGCTGCTCTTTTGATCCTGTTAGGCAACCAAAGGGAACTTACCTTTTAATGACAACTCAACAATTGAAAACTAATTATGGAAAGAAATTGGAATTTTACTGGTCACTGGGTAAATTTTCTGACCAGAAGACAAAGCGTCATGCTACTGTGCACACATTTCCAAGAAAATAGGAAATAATAGTTGAGTCCAGCCTAGGTGGCCAGCCAGTTATTTTCCCTCTAAGCTTTATTTTCACTATTTTGTTCCAGGAAAAAACGGGATTTAGGTCTTATGATTGGGAAGTAAATGCTTTAAAGGGTTAATAGGAAATGTGGTCAAATGTCTTTCCAGATCACTTTAAGTTACTTGTGTATTATTTATTTTTTGATTATTTATATCCAGCCTTTATTTTACAAATAGCTGAAAGATATCCAACACACTTTCCTCCTCTTATTTTCCCAACAACAACAACAACCCTGTGAGGTGAGTTGGACTGAGAAAGTGTGACTGGCCCATGATCACCCAGCTGGCTTTTATGGCTAAGACAGGAGTAGATCTCACAATCTCTGGCTTTCTAGCCTGGTGCCTTAACCACTAGATCTTAAATGCCAAATTATTTTCCAGAGCAATTTATTTATTGATGGTTTATTATATCAACTATCAAACTCTCAGATAATATTAAGAAGAAGGAAAAAACCCCATAAAAACTTCTAAATCTAAAGGCGATCAAACAAAAATTAAACTCCAAATTAATTACAATCTTGTTTAAAAGTAATTTAAAAGCCTTTTTAAAAGCCAGCAAAAACAAAGTCAACACATTCAGCCTGGGCAGTTGCAGAGAAAGTTCTTATCCTGAATATTCATGTGATGAACGTTCAAGCAACTATTAGAATAAATTCAGAAGAAATGAGCTTATTCACTTCTAATTTCACACCAACAAACTTGCTTCATTATTGCTGCCCAGGTGGAAGATAATTAAAACAGAAACTGAAAAACAGGGCAAAGAAAAGTGCAAGGATCAGAATCTTATTTTGCTCATTGTAGAAACAGAAATGTAACTCTTCAAGGCTCATCTTACTGCTCCTTATTTAAATATAATTTCATTATAATTAGTTCCCCAAATGAGAAACCTATTGGGGGAACTAATGCCAGACAAGTTTGTTAGTGACACCTGCTATTACAATAGTCCTGGATTTGCAATGACAATTGGGAACCAGTCGTTAAGTGAAGCAGACGCTAAGTGAAACTGCAACTATGCTTATGATATTACTTCAGTTTTCCTTTTCTTTATAGGCTTGTAAAGGTCATAAATGCTAGAAATAGTCACAAAGTTGCCTTTCATCTCTGTGATATTAAATGAGGCAGTTGCTTAAATGAGGACTACATTTGAGTAAGGCTACAATCCAAAGTGAGCATAACGAAGATTATCATTATTATGCTGTAATTTTATAAACTACTTTTCTGGTGGAACACAAAAGTCCTAAGTAAAAGGAAGCAATATTCTATAGAGCGAAATGCACTCCTAGGCCTCTCCCTGGTTGCAAGGCTGGTTTTCACTTATAAAATTATACAGGTAGTCTTCGACTTATAACAGTTCTTTTAGTGACTGTTCAAAGTTACAACAGCCCTGAAAAAAGTGACTTATTTTTCACCCTTACGACCTTGCAGCTTCTCCATGGTCACATGATCAAATTTCAGATGCTTGGCAACTAACTCACATTTATGACAGTTGCAGTGTCCTGAGGTCATGGGATCAGCTTTTGCAGACCTTCTGACAAGCAAAGTCAATGGGAAATCCAAATTCCCTTCATAACCATGTTATTAATTTAACAAATACAATGATTCACTTAACAACTGTGGCACGAAAAGTCGTAAAATGGGGTAAACTCTCTTAACAAATGTTTCACTTAGCAACAGAAATGTTGGGCTCAATTGTGGTCATAACTCGGGGACTACCTGTACTGAAGAAAAAATGCAAGCAAATTCACAGATCTGTAGAGCGAGGGAAAAGATTGTAAGCACAGTCCCAGTTTCACTTAATGACCACTTCATTTAAAAACCAGGTTGCTGGTCCCAATGGTGATTGCTTAAACGCAGATTACCTGCAATAGAAAGACAGAGTAAATGAAATCTAAATATGGAATAAAAATGGGAACTATATTCAATATAATCCTACGTTCAAGGTTGCAGGATCAGTCCAATAAGTACCCGTAGGTGACTCTTGACAGGAAATTTAGTGCAACACAATCTGCCTTGTTGTGTGTGATGCTGTCTTTCTTGAGTTTTTGCATGAGGCTCTTGAAGAGTAAAAGAACTCTCTCACATCATTAATTTGTCTTTGTTGGTGAAACAGGAAAGGAAGTGCTTGTGAATAGACAATAAAGACCCTGACTTGCTGAAAGTGTGGTTCAGTGGTTAATGCAACAGGCTAGAAAGCAGCAAAGCATGTTCCATGAAAGCCAAACTGGGTGATGGTGGGCCAGTCACTCTCTCTCAGCCCAACCCAACTCACAAAGTTGTTGTTAGAATAGAATAGAATAGAATAGAATAGAATAGAATAGAATAGAATAGAATAGAATAGAATAGAATAGAATAGAATAGAATAGAATTCTTTATTGGCCAAGTGTGATTGGACACAAAAGGAATTTGTCTTTGGTACATATGCTCTCAGTGTACATAAAAGAAAAGATACATTTGTCAAGAATCAGGAGGTACAACACTTAATGATTGGCATAGAGTACAAATAAGCAATCAGGAAACAATCAATATTAATATAAATTGTAAGGATACAAGCAACAAGTTACAGTCATATAGTCATAAGTGGGAGGAGATGGGTGATAGGAACGATGAGAAGACTAACAGTAATAGTAATGCAGCCTTAGTGAATAGTTTGACAGTGGTGAGGGAATTATTTGTTTAGCAGAGTGATGGCGTTCGGGAAAAAACTGTTCTTTTATTTTGTTGTGGGGAAAATAGGAGGAGGAAGGTGTGTTTGATATATTCACTGCCTTGAGTTGTAAAAATAGTAAAGGCGGGATACAAACAAGCAAGCAAACAAGTCAATAAACATATTAGAATCCAGTAGCAGCCCAAGGACTGGGATGGTCAGAGGTTAAAATTTAAACCACTAGCCAACAAGATAGACCCCAGCACCAAGACGGATAGAACTAGACCTACATACAGATCCTGACCAATGGCTAACATTAACCAAAAAGTACACTGTCCACTTCATGCAGTTCAAAAACAGAACAATTAATCTATCGATTAAACAGACCTCTGAGAAATAAGAATAGAGCAGCAGAAATCGCAATAATACACTTTTCAATGGACGTTAATTTTTTTATAACAGCACAACAATCAGTTATATATATACTGTATATTTAGCCAGCAATTTGGGAGATACAGCAGAGGTGGGGAACTATGGCCCTTTTATGACTTGTGGACTTCAACTCCCAGAATTCATGACTGGGTTAGACTTAGAGGAATAGACAGCTGTTTTTGGAAGCTTTAGGATAAAAAAAACTTTGAGAATCAATAAGCTTTGATTTCTAATAGATCTCTTTAGGAGACAGGAACATACGTAATAAAAATAGGCCGAGTGTTGCATTTCATGCACACAACTACTGGCTGGCTGTAATTATATAATTATCACTACTACTT
The DNA here is from genome assembly GCA_023053685.1 of Diadophis punctatus similis. Lineage (NCBI taxonomy): Eukaryota > Metazoa > Chordata > Lepidosauria > Squamata > Dipsadidae > Diadophis > Diadophis punctatus. Next base: position 189,548,092 of record JALIGW010000001.1, on the reverse strand, counting down.
AATTCATTTTGCTATCAGCCATTCATTTTGTATTAACAGACAACCAAGGATTATCAGAATAACAAAGAAGCAATGCTACAGACACAAATGTTAAGCAAGCTTATTTTTTTTGCCACCTGTAAGTGATGCCAATCACTGCAATTGCCTGCAGAGGAGAATAATTTTTCCCCCATGTGCACTGGAACTGCAAACATAATTTTGCCTTAGCAAACCAATAGACAAGCAGTTGCCCCAATTTTGTGGGAAAGAGGGGATCAGCTGCTACTTGGGCTTGTCTGTGCATTTGGGGGGAAAAAGATAACCAAAATAGCAGCCATCTAAGCAGAGTCCTCAAAAATGCTTGTGAGCCCTAAAAATCCAATGTTGGGACCGAATGCTAGTTGACATCTACGAAAAGTATTTTGGAATAAGCAACAGGTTAGGGAGAGCCCAGTCCAAAGCAACTTTCCACATAATTCTGAAAAATTATAGAGCTAAGCTCCTTTTTAAAAATTATATTTAGATTTTTTTCATCCCACCTTTTTGTAAATAAATAAAGTTAAATCACGGAAGCAAACATAGCTAATACTCCCTATACACCTGCCTCCTATTTTTCTCCACAACAACAACCCTGTGAGGTAGATTGGTCTAAGTCACCCAACCAGCTGTCAGGCCTAAAGAAGGACTAGAACTCACCATTTCCAGCTTTCCAGGCCAGCACCTTCACCACTACAGTCAGCTGTAGAATAGATCGAAGAATATCTCATGCAAACTAACACAGGCACACAAACATATCTAAATTTATATCTCGAGGATGACGGGTATTTTAAAACATAATTTGATAAGTACTGGTTTATTTAAAAATTGATATGCTACCTTTCAAATCCAATCTCAGGTTGTCTGACATTTAATAATACTAAACATTTTAAACCATTACCTTAAAAATCTTTAGCTAGAAGCACAAAGGGAAGGATGCCAAGTGTATCCCGGGAGCCAGAGATTCCCCACTCACCTTTAAAAGCTGGAGTGAAAGCAAAATTCCAACTGCTGGAACATGTTCTCTTATTGAAACATTTTTGATTACTGGATTCCTGCCAATTAAAAGACATACGAGCCCTGTCAAAAGAAGTTGCCAGGGTTATAAGTAGGATATAGAAATTCACTCGCCAGCTCATACAGGAATCATTTTTTCTCCCGAGTTTAAGTGATGTTCTTTGTGCCAAACCTGGAGGTAACAGGGTATATTCTCTTTCCCTTCTCAATTCAAAGCATGGGGTAGCAATCCATAAAAAGATCCGTCCATAAGAATCTTGGAAACAATTTGACAATTACCAGAAGTCAGCATGAATACGTCAAAACAAATCTTGCCTGATCGGTCTGTAATTTATTTATTTATTGAATCCAATTTTGAACTCAATCCAAGTGGATTCTGGGCGGCAAACAACACAAATAACACACAAAAAAAGAAGTACAATGATCAGTTCAAAGCCATATTTACAGAATAGTAAATTCTAAACTACAGTATACTGATAGCACTCACAATCAGCTCAGGCCAAAGACACAAGGATTGTTTTCATTTGTTTCATTTGCATGTCTCTCCAAGGGAAAGAGCTTCAAAAAAAAAACGGGGGGGGGGGTTTAATCCAGAGAAGGTTTACACAGAGAGTAAGGAAGATGACCTTGATGGAAATATTCAAGATAGTCTGAAACATTACATCCTGAGAAATGTTATAAGGTTCCCTGCTTGAGCAGGGGGTTGGACTAGAAGACCTCCAAGGTCCCTTCCAACTCTGTTATTGTAAAATAAGGTAATGTTCAGAAGCAATTCAGGAGGGCACCTCCCTAATTCACTGTACAGTATAAGAAGGGAAAGGAGGTACAGCAAACCGAGACTGTTGGGGTGAGAATAAATATCTCATAGAGGTGATTTAGATCTTTTCTTGGAATTCAGACAGTTAGAAATAAAGCCGATATTAAAGGTCTAATAGAAAATATTTATTTCAGTACAAAAACAATAAATCCTGAATAAACTACATTTTGCTGAGTAACACGACCGTTCAGGTCAACAGCTAAGGCAGAAGAGAATTAATGGTGGATAGGAATGCACACATGCGCAAAGAACATCATATCACGTGTTCTGCTTATATTGGAATGTACCATAATATTAGATAGGGGTGCATCACCCTGCATAGACATACAACTGACAATATTCACTACGTGACAGAGACTTGCAAAATTCTGTTATTATAACCAATCTTTATATAGGTAGTTTCAGCCTTCATAAGTTGATTTCCTAGTCTGATCCATCTAATGGAGTTGACAGTCTGTTATCTCATTCAATCGAATTTACCTCATAAGGAGAAGGTACTCTTAACAGGTCTTCTAGATGATCATACCAGCCAGGCAAATTCAATTCTGGCAGGATATATTCCAGTGCTGTACTATGTAGGACTTTAAAGGTGGCAACCAGCACTTTAATTTGAGCCCAGAAACTTACTGATCACTAAGGTAGTGACTAAAATTATTGGTACTATAAATTGGGGATACCATCAATAATCTGGCCACTGTGTTTTGCATTAGACAATACACAACCTAATAGAGTAGTCCAGCTGAGTAGTAATCAGAATGTGATTATTCCATCATCTCATTTTTTTAAAATCAAACAATTTCTGTAATAATTATGGGAATGTGGAGACATAGTATATCTCAACTTCATCAAAGCTTTTAAGTAAGTGGTATACAACATGCTCAGATCAACAAGCTGTTTAAATATAGGATATATGGCATGAAAATTAAATGGGTACAAAATTGACTAAAATTGAATGCAAAATATGCTTAGCAATGAGTTTTCATCATATTAAAAAGAGTTATCAAGTAGATGCCATAAGCATCAAACATGGACCTTTATTTTTCAATATTGTGAATGAATATTCAATGAAGAGGTAAAAGGAATAATTCTCAGATTTGAAGATACCGGTAACCACAAATAGGTAGTGTACTTAATATTGTATAAGAGAGAAATTCAAATTCAAATTTTGATAGTCTGAAGTAGGGGTCCCTAACTCCCGGGCCATGGGCGGGAGAACGGGGCCACACAAGCAACTGGCTGGCACACACATGCATGCGCACAGCTCGATTTGCACAAGCTGTGCAATTTGCGCACAGCTCGATTTGCCTGCTCGCATGCAGCTCAACCTGTGTAAGCGAGGGCTGGCTTGCACCTATGGAGCTTGACTTATGCGAGCGGTGGTCAGCGCACATGTGCGCCAGTTCCCCTCTCTCCCCGTAAAAGTTGGGGGCCGCTGGTCTCGAGAAATGGATAGCAAGTGACAATAAAATTTAACTGAGATCAGTGCAAAATTCTCCACATAGTAGATAAACATAAAATGCATGGATATAGGATGGGAAATATATATCGTGGATATATATATATATATATATATATATATATATTTGGGAGGAGATCTGAATACAGTTGTCTGTGAATGTGATATATCTGCAAATAATATACATGCATTTTTAGTTGCATTAACAGAATTGTAATTTGTAATTGTGGGAGATAATTGCTTCATTATATTCTGTTTTGCCTCAGCCCTTTGAAACAGACCAGACTAGGAAACCAAAGTTATGAATGCTGATACTACTTTTATGATCAGGATAGAGTAACAGAATCTTGCAACTCAGAATAGGTTTCCCCTCTGCTTCCATTTATTGTCATAAGAACTAGGAAAGATCACGTCTGAGACGCTTTTTCAAAGTACATTTCTGCCCTGGGCTCAGATTTCCTTTATCTGTCCATTGTCTTGGTTGTGGCTCTTCTTCTTGTTCTTCAAGGTCATTCCTTCTTCCCATTAAATCATCTCTTTGCCTAGTTCTAGGCACCTCATTTTTAAAAGGATTTATTGGAACAGATTCAAAGAAAAGCAATAAAAATAACCATTCAAACCAAGCCTCACGACTTGGAGGCTTGTATGGTCAGAGAGCTGAGTATGTTGATCCAGATGATAAAATACAAATAAAATAATAAATAAATAAACATGATATCCTGATTGCTCATCCCTTTCCTGGACAGGAAGTTTCAAAAGGCAAGCATAAATTGAATTAGCAACTCAAACTATTATCTGTACTGTACAACCCATATGGGTGCCTTTTTGAAATGTTAAGTGGATTCCAATCTATCGGTTGTCCAAAAATGTTATGTAGCAGACTTAGTCTGTTTACATTTCTCACGAATGAAGGCGAATATACAGTATATGTTCCGGGATAATGTTGCAGGATCCAATCTGGGTTTGTCACCAGGACCAGAGTTTTTGTCTTCCGAGCTTTCGTACTCGTGTTGGACCCCATCTTCAGGGAACGTCTCTCTAACAGAGTGTATTTACATTTCTATAGATCAATGTTCATCAGACTTCCTTTTTTTAAGATCCTAGTTGGTGTTTAAGTGTTGGTACACACCAAAGAGTAGACAGAAATGGGACAAAAATCCAATATTATTTCTTTATCTGCTGTTTACTAAAATATCTATTTAACAAGGTCCTTCTTCTGTCATATTACAATTTGTAATTTAGCTGCAGGCTTGGAGAGACTTGACTATCAGTGTCACATCATTAAGAAGGTACATTCAACTCTAGGATTACAGTACAAGGTTTACATCTCTGCTGTAAAGGTTCTTTTCAGCAAGATTGTATGTGTTTCCAAAAATGACGTGCAGGAACTGTTTGAAATCCTACAAGAGGGTGGGAAATCATGTATTTTGAAGAGCATTTTAATTTGACTTGTTAAAGCAACTGCATCTTTCTTCAGGTTTATGAGGAAGCCTAGAAAAAAACTTGTGACTTCTCTTAGAAACAGAGAGAGGCTCTGCTTTTGCGACTCCAAAGCACACCTTGTGAAGCATTTTTGAACCATGCACAATTCTAATTTTTAGATGTCTGGCCTTGCTTGGTCTAGATTGTAGTGTCAAAGGTAAAGTTTGAAGCAAAACTTTGAAGTTGTTCCCCAGTGGCGAAATAGCACAAAACTAAAAGAGGTTGAAGCAAAAATTGTATAGACGAGAATGAAGGTCCCTAATGATAGAAAGGTTAATAAAAAGGGGGAAATGACTTGTATGAATGCCAGTTTCTGTCCATGTCTCAGCCTGGTACTTAAGGGGAATGTTTTCACTTAGATACTTCTGCTCCTCTTGCAGACGTGAGGGAGATGCTGTTAATAATAAAGATTGTCCCTGATGGTAGAAGTCTAATTACAAGATAAAACACTAAAAGGTACAATGAAGTAATGGATTGTAGGGTTTTTTTTGTGTGTGTGGTTTTCCCTGGATATCAGTTTATTACCAACCTGACACTATAGCTTTAAGGGTCATTTCTCTGCTGTTACCAGGCTGCCAAAAGAAGAAGAAGAAACAAAAGAAGAAACAAAGAACATGGGAACAGGTGAGAAGAAGCAAATCAGCTTTGTTGGTTTTCTCTCCAATATTTTCCTATTAATAATGGCTTGCAGAAAAGGCTTCTCTAGTCATAGATTTCTAAAAGATGTCAAAAACCTGTTGCTTATGTACCTAATAGTCAAAGCAGAAGTTTAAAATGCCCAAGTATAAGCTCTGAGTAAACCTCGACACACATTTTGCTGCTTTTTCATCAAAGCAATATAGATTGTATGAGATTCGTTAAAGTACATGAAATGCATCCCTGTTTTTGCCATCCGAAAATGTAACCACATTTTTATTTAACCATGTAGCTCAGGGGTGTCAAACTCGATTTCATTGAGGGCCTCAAGGGGGCCGGCGTGGGCATGGCCAGCTCGATGTCACTCGTGTCGGGGGCACCTGTGGTGGCCCAAGTGCTCTGCCAGCGAAAACGGGCTCCCAAGCTCCATTTTCGGCTGCGATGGCCTCCTGCAACCCTCTGCCAGTGAAAACAGAGCTTGGGAGGGCCGCACCCAGCCCTCCAGAGCTCTGTTTCCACTGGCAGAGGCACCATGGACCGGTCCTTCGCTGTTTCCAGGGCGGCACCACGGGTCAGATCTAAGCACCCCATGGGCCGTATCCGACCCCTGGGCCTTAAGTTTGACACCCCTGATGTAGCTGATTGTATCCCAAAACTCTGTTAAATCTATTAAATACTATAAAATTGTTGGAAAGGCTTTGGATTTAGTCCCTCCCCTCAAATCTCAAACACTCATTCTTCTTGTTAAGATTGTGTAGCATGATTTCAGAAAGCAGTTCTCTCACCCCTATGTCTTTTCACAGAACAAATCTAGGGCTGGCTTGTCTTCTACCCTCAAGAATAGTGGTACTGAGAGATTGTGGATAATCTTTCCAAAATAGTTCCTACTCTTCCTTTCACTCTCCATTTAGCCGACTTGAATTTTATTTTATTTTATTTATTTTATTTATTTATGAGTGAGACTTATATACCGCCTCATAGTGCAAGCACTCTCTAAGCGGTTTACACCATTAAGCAATGTATATATTTACATTGCCCCCCAACAATCTGGGTCCTCATTTTACCTACCTCGGAAGGATGGAAGGCTGAGTGAACCCTGAGCCGGTGAGATCTGAACAGCTGAACTGCAGATCACAGTCAGCTAAAGTAGCCTGCAGTACTGCACTCTAACTGCTGCGCCACCTCGGCTATGGGTTGGACCTTACAGCCATATTGAAAAGAATTTGACTATTATGAGTATTAAAAACTCAATCTTCAACCATTGTAGATAATACACATTTGCTTTTTGTCACAACAACTGGCAAATGTTCAGCTTCACTGATAAAGGAAAATAAACCAGCACCTTTAATTCCCTTCATTTTGTAAACATTTATTCTCTAACAGAATCCTCCGATTCTAATACTTTGCTATCTCTTTGTTCCGTAAACAAATTGTTCAAGAGTTGCTGCCTTGGATTTTGTCAGCCTCAAGTATTCAAGCCAGCAGACAATTAAAAAAAAAAAGTCAGCAGAGGCTCGTGATCCATCTGGTGAAAAGTTCACAGGAATACCTTAGCAGTCCTTTAGTGGACGAATAATAGTGTACAGGCAAACTGGAACAGAGATGAAAATGAGCAAGTGGAATGGAAAACAAATCCTATGCAGAAAAATTTAAGTGTCTAGGCACATTCAACCTGGAAAGCAATAGTACTCTTCAAACACACCAAAGACAAAGATGTCTACTGCCTCAAAGAACTGGATTAGATTTAAGGATTTAAGCTGCAGGCAGAATTGTTTTAATGACAGGAGCAGTTCAACTATGAATTTAAGAACAGGGGAAGGGAGAGGCTATCTTAAACTGAGGCTAGATAGCTAAACTGTTGTAGATGCTCTGGTCCTGGCTTTAAGAAGATTGGATTAAATGATCCAGACAGGCCCCTTTTAATGATGTGCTTTTAATAATCAGCATCTGATCCTGCCCAAATGTACATCTAGTCCACTGTTCAAACAATACTCACTTTCTAGTCTTTGCATTAAAAGATATATAACCCTGCAGTTCTACATCATTAGTTAGGAGCATATTACAATTTTGAAGATATGCTTCTCTGAGTGAGAAGTACCTTAGTTGAAAGAATAGGGAGGAGGAGGAGGAGGAGGAGGAGGAGGAGGAGGAGGAGGAGGAGGAGGAGGAAAGGCTCCCCTCCCTCCACATTCACACCCACCCAGAATTTTCTTGCTGTCTGAAAACTGCATTCCTTATATGCTACCTTGAGCTACCTCAAGTAGAACAACCAGAGCAATGCTTAGACACCATGGACAATCAACAGACTGTATACATAGTCAATCAGCAGCAGCAGCAGCAGTTTCTCCCTCCCCCTACACATAGTTTGGTACTTCCTCTATTTTCTTCCTCTTCAAATTGCCTTGCCAAACTCCTATATACTCTCCTCACTCAGTTGCTCAGTGAATTGATGAGAACAAAGTCTAATCAATTAAAGGAAAGAACAATTCAAAGCATAGGTCTGCTTGGTTGGTTGGTTGGTTGGTTGGTTGGTTGGTTGGTTGGTTGGTTGGTTGGTTGGTTGGTTGGTTGGTTGCTTGCTTGCTTGCTTGCTTGCTTGCTTGCTTGCTTGCTTGCTTGCTTGCTTGCTTATGTGCCATCAAGTTTGTGTCAACCCTTCGCAACTACATACATAGACTTTTTTTGGGTTGACCTGTCCTTAACATGGCTCTTCAGATCTTCCAACCGTGTACCTATTGTTTATGTAATTGAGTCCATCTACCTTGCTAAGGTTGTCTTCTCATCTTTCCTTCCACCTTTCCCAGCTTATATGTCCAAAATGTGATAATTTGAACTAGGCATTTGTGCCTTGACTGAGTGAGTGGGTTGAGTGGGTTGATTTATTCAACAACCCCTTTGTTTGTTTTCTTGGCTATCTATGATATTCTCGGAAATCTTTTCCAAAAATGTTTGAAAGCATCAATACACTTTCTATCCTGCTTTTAAAACTCCAACTGTTGATTCAACTATTGATCCTAATTCTAACCTAAACTTAACGGAATGAAATTATTCACCACTTCAGTATCGTCAGTCAATTCTAGGGCTGGTTGCTCCACACATTATCTTTTTAAATATTTAATCTTAATCCTATTTTTTTACTGAATTCCTTTACTTTCATTACTAGAGCTTTCAGATCTTTTACATTGTCAGGTGTTAGAGTAGTGTCATTAGCATAGGGAAGGAAAACATACAGTAGCTCTAGTGCAGGGGTCAGCAACCTTAAATACTCAAAGAGCCATTTGGACCCGTCTTCCACAGAAAAGAAAACACCGGGAGCCACAAAACACTTTTGACATCTAAAATGAAGATAGCACTGCATATATTAATTTTTTACCTTTATGCTATGTATAAAAAAAACTATAGTGTGTTGCATTTATGAAATCAATGAACTGCTACAGAGAAAACAAATTTTTATTTCTGCATGCAACAAAAACATTTTGAACCCCCCCCAAAAAGATGGGTCGAAAACCTCAATAAATCGCGTGCCGGCAGATGTCACACATTGGTGGTTGTGACGCATATTTTGAGCGACAGGGAGCCGCAGCAGAGGGATGAAAGAGCCACATGTGGCTCCAGAGCCACAGGTTGCAGACTCCTGCTCTAGTGGATGAAAACAGCATAAAACGTTAATAAAAATTATAATTATATAACGGCAAATAAAAACATTGTTGTTTGTTTGATTCCAGAAAAAGACATGACTGATTTAAAGATTTGCTACATTTATGTACATCCCCCTACACTTCTAAACTTTTTTTGGATTCAGATCTAAAATGTTGTACAGTCCTAATATCCAGATGTGCTGCCTTTTTTTTTTTAAGCGTATATCACCGATATATAACATTGCAGTATGGAAAATTATGTAGCAAGAAAGTTTTAGAAATAGCCACATTTTTACTTGTCACAGCATGCTACAAAAAGTTTTATGTGAAAGTACGATACAGTTGAATTGTGTTCTTTTTTTTAATTGCAGAAAAATGGTGAAATAGAAGGCAGTAGATATTTGTGATTCTGCCATAGGCACAGGCCATGTTTAAAGGATTCACACATTCTTCATACAAAAGGTATGATTTAGCTCAAACAAGGCTCATTATTTTTTACAGTGCCTTATATAATAATTTTATCATCTTCATCGTCATCAGTCTAAGGTATCTCTATGATAAATTGAAGGGTATTAAGTAGTTGATTGAACACTGGATAATGCCCCATCATGGAGAGTGTGCTATAACTAGAATATCTTACATCCCTGTCTAAGGTTATTCTTAGGGTTACATCTCACCGTAAAGAGAATTATACTATACACTGACCTGATAATACCCTTGCTGAATTATTTTCAATATTTAATTTATTGCCTTGAATTACACAGCATGCACACATATGCTATTTGTACCTACACATTTATCTACTCTTTCTGTCTTTTTTTCCCCCTGAAGCTCTGACATGATTGACATTCTCTGAGAGCCAAAGTTGGAATAAGGAACATGCACAAATGATGGTTTCCTTAGCAACGGGAACCATGTGAATTCTCCTCTTTCCTTTTTTCTTTTGCACTTTACTTAGTGGTCTCTCCACACATTGGTTTTCATGGAGACTTGGAGGCCTGATGCATATTTTTTTTTCTAAAAATAAAATCAGTGCACCAAGCAGAATTAAAAAAAGGTTTTATAGTTTGCTGACATGAATGATTATTTTTATTTATTACTAGAAAAAAATCCTTAGAAATATGCATATATTGGCTTGCAAAACTCATTTAACACAGAGAGATAGAGATTTGGGGACATCTTTTAATTCCTTTTATTAAAAAATGTCATCATTTTTATGCCAAATATTATTGCATATTTGCCCAATTCTATAACCTTTCATCCAGGACCGCCAGGATATCTCACAAGCGTGTTGGGTGAATTCTATTTGAGAGGCTTGATTTCTGAAAGAAAAATAATAATTTACATGATGCTCCCAAAAGGATTAAAAAGAAATTATGCCACTTTTCATGAAATGTACAGATGTCAATACCAACCCAGAAATAATCCCTATAATTTCAAGAGAAATGCATTCCATGAGCCGAGGTGGCGCAGCGGTTAGAGGCAGTACTGCAGGCCACTTTAGCTGACTATGATCCACAGGTCAGCGGTTCAAATCTCACCGGCTCAAGGTTGACTCAGCCTTCCATCCTTCCGAGGTAGGTAAAATGAGGACCCAGATTGTTGGGGGCAATATAAATATACATTGTTTACTGGTGTAAATCGCTTAGAGAGTGCTTGCACTATGAGGCGGCATATAAATCTCACAAATAAATAAATAAATAAAAATAAATTTCTATACAAATTAACCATGTAAGTTGTTCAAATTAAAAAAAATAGATAGTCCTTGACGTATGACCACAATTAAGCCCAAAATTTCTGTTGCTAAGTGAATTTTGCCCCATTTTATTACCTTTCTTGCCACAATTGTTAAGTGAATCACTTCAGTTGTTAAATTAGTAACAGGTTGTTAAGTGAATGTGGCTTCCCCCTTGACTTTGCTTGTCAGAAGGTTGCAAAAGGTGATCATGTGACCTTGGGACACTGCAACCGTCGTAAATATGAGCAGGTTGCAGCATCTAAGCATCTAAATTTTGATCACCTGATGATGGGGATGGTGCAACAGTCAAAAGTGTGAAAAATAGCCGTGGGTCACTTTTTTCAGTGCCATTGTTAACTTCAAATGGTCACCAAAAGAATAGTTGTAAGTCGAGCATTACCTGTAAACCAGGGGTGAAATCCTCCCGGTTCGCCTGGGCCAGTCCTTCGGCGTATAGCCGATGGAACTGGCGGCGGTCGCGGCGCGGAGCTTCTCCCGCCCGCTTTCCCGGCTTTCCCGGCCCGGCTGAACACAATCATTCGGGTTATTTTTCCCTCTGTGCATGCGCGCGCATGCACAGAGGGAAAAATAACCTGAATGGCGGCGTTCAGCCGGGCCGGGAAAGCGGGCGGGAGAAGCTCCGCGCCGCGACCGCCACCAGTTCCATCTGCTATAAGCCGAAGGACTGGCCCGGGCGAACCGGGAGGATTTCACCCCTGCTGTAAACGTTCCTAATAAAATTTCAGTCATTCTGGTGAATAGATTGATGACTTGGTGCTATGCACACACCTGGTCTTCTGGTCAAAATACAATGGTTGAAAGACTTCATTTTCCCTCCAATGTATTTTTTCCTCTTTAAACCCTTCAAATGATCGTTGTTTGTAAAGTTGGATCATTGGCCAGTAGGAAAAGATACCAGATCACTAATTGGTGTAGAAAAAACTTAGGTCCCCCTTCGCTTCATGTATATCTTCACAGGGCTGGCAATGTTGATTCAACTTCCATTACAGTCTCTTTCTGAACACAGCCTGGTAAAGAGATCACCATCTTGTTCGTCAAGACAAGTCCTCATTGCTTTTTTTTTTTTTTTGCAGGGTATGTGTGTTTGTGTGCCTTAGAATCAGTGCTGACTCTGGAAACTGCATGGACTACTCCCTACAGTTTTCTTGGCAGGATTTTGGAAGTGGTCACCCTTGCTATCTTTCTGGGGCTGAAAGAGACTAACTGGCCAAATGTCACCCACCTGGTTCCATACTTAAGGTGGAACTAGAACTCACAGATCTCCCAGTTTCTAGCCTGATGTTTTAACCACTACAGCAAACTGGGTCTCTGCTTTCCTAATAATATGGCAAAATAAGCATAGGGGAAGCATTCCAAATGTTATTGTTAAACATATTTCTATGTTGCCGTAATCCAGAGGTACTCTTGGCAGTTTATAGAGAAAAATGCAAACTATATCAGCCCCAGTAGGAAGAAAACCATCTCTAAACATGATAAAAATAAAAACTACACAAAACCAACACAGAATGAAGTAGCATAGTTGCCAGTCACAGATAGAATACATCCCCAGCCAACTTGTACAGCATTTTCACATGTCTGCGCCCTTCCCGTTTTATCTTGTATTCATGCAAACATTGGTCTAAGGATCGATGAGATTTCATTCACAAGCTTTTTGGATATGGATGGGAAGAGCAAAACAGAGTTAGCTTTTATTACAGCAATCTCTGGCATGGTGGCATAGAGGTGCTTTTGAAGAGACACATCAACTTGAAATTGTGTCATGTTTAAGTGTTAAAAGTGGTTTCATATGTTACACTTGCCCTCATATTTCAGTTTCATCTCCTTCAGAAGCATCCATGAGTATGGTTAACCTTTTAGTTCCTTCACACCCACAAAACAAACTTCCATCTGGAGGGCTGGTTTTGGATGTAAGAAAAATAAATATTCTACTCTGAAGGCACTGTGGGTACATTGTCTCCTTGTTTTATTACCCCCCCCCCCAAAAAGCAACATATAATGATGGCATGATACACATTCAGGAACATAGATCCCAGCTAAAGCCAGAAGAAACATGAGGAAGCTGCCAAAAAAAAAAAAAGCACCCCCAAAATGCTTATATCTATTTTAGATCATTTTTCCTCATGTTCTCCCCCAACCACACACCCACTAGTCTACAGCACTGGTCACTTTAGAAGATAAAGACTAAATTTAGTAGACTAAGTTATTACAACATTAGAATAAGCCCAAAACTTTATTAAATTAAAACTAAATCATTAATTTGAATGGAGGAAGTGCAATGAAATGTGCTCCTTTTCACTATTACTGACCTCTCTCCCCCACCCTCTGTCACCTCTGATACCCTCCCTCCCTCCCTCCCTCCCACCAACTTCACAGAGTTGCTGTTTTGAGGATAAAATGAAGTCAGCTGCCTTGAGCTCTTGGAAGAAAGATGAAAATAGAGAAAGAAATAGAATAATATTCTGTCTTTCTACCCAGATGGCACTTTGAGTGGCTATCAGGTAACATATGGTGCCCTCCCTTGAGAAAGAAAAGGAAATTTCATCTGAGTTGAGAGAAGACTGAATGAACATACAGTAGATGAAGGACTGATAAATAGTGATCTTACTGCCTATCTGCAGTTCATAGAATATCTCCATTCTCTTGCGTTAACCATTTTATTCCACATTGGGGGTTTGGGGTTTACCAAAATCAGCAGTGATAGATACAGTAGCTGCAAGATGACTCCCATTTTAATGTTTTCAGAATTCCAAAGAGCCGAGGTGGCGCAGCGGTTAGAGGCAGTACTGCAGGCCACTTTAGCTGACTGTGATCCGCAGGTCAGCGGTTCAAATCTCACCGGCTCAAGGTTGACTCAGCCTTCCATCCTTCCGAGGTAGGTAAAATGAGGACCCAGATTGTTGGGGGCAATATAAATATACATTGCTTAGTGGTGTAAACCGCTTAGAGAGTGCTTGCACTGTGAGGCGGTATATAAATCTCACAAATAAATAAATAAATAAAATACTGAAAGGACCTAATGGCTGAGCAGTTCTGTACCCAAGTTGCGTTAAGACTGAAGTTTGGTTTACTGGATAAGTCATAGTGCTCTGGTTCACACATAGTGATCTGGTTGACAGGGCAAAATTCCTGCATTCACTTCAGCCAAGCAGAAGTAAATAAAATTATATCTTAGAGCAGTGTTTCTTAATCTCGGCAACTCTAAGATCTGTGGACTTCAACTCCCTTTATTCTCCAACCAGGTTCTGGAAATGAATCCTGGGAGTTGAATTCCAAGCATCTTAAATTTGTGCAGTTGAGAAACATCGTTTCCAATCTTGGCTATTTATGGGTATGTGGGCTTCCAATTGCAGAATTCCACAGCCAGCCTACACACTGAAGAAAATTCTGGCCACACATCTTGAAGTTCACACATCTTACAATTGCTAAAGTTGAGAAATGCTGACTTAGAATAGTGTTGAGCCCAGCCATTCTGAGAAGATTCCAAATCAGGGATCTCCAGACTTGGCAACTTTGAGACTTGTGGACTTCAACTCCCAGAATTCCTCAGCCAGCCATGCTTAAGTCCACAAGTCTTAAAGTTGCCAAGTTAGGGAACCCCTGTTGTAGATAATGAACAGAAATGGACTGAAATTATTCAAGCAGGCACACTCTGAACCCCAGACAGCACTTTTCTGAGGAAAGACTTCTATATAACTGCAGCCCACCTTAATTGGAAAGCTCACTTGAAAGGCAAGATGACCATAATAAAAAGGACGTAGCAGGTCTCTTCATGGTGACTGTTAATAAATGTCCTAAATCCCATGACAGGTTTGTTGGAGTGGCTCACCATGAGGATATCTCCTGACTACCCGATGGCAATGATAAAGAAATTAACAAAGGGAAACAAAACAATACAAAACATAGCAAAATGATTTGGTCCCAAAGTAACTCTTGGAAAAGTTCTCCCATGGATCTCCTCCTCCTCCTCCCTCCTCCTTCCTTCTTCCTCCCCTTCTAACTTCTTTCCCTACTCATCCACGCACCCACACAAAGGACTTCGTACCACATTCACAGCAACTAAGTGCTGTTTGGCTAATGTTCTCCTAGATTCTGCTCAACAGCCTCTATTTATTGCTACCGGCAACACCGAGATTAGCTTTCCTTGTACATGCTTGTTATTTTTTCATCTTCATATTTGTGTGACTGCGGTGGGAGATTTCACAGGTGGCTGATGAAGCTCGTTATATTTATTTGGACCTCCTTAGTGCTCCTTAAAAGGCAATTAAAATGAGAATGGAAATGACTGTATGTGGTCAAGCACACTGCTGCCTAACTATTTACACAACTGCTGGCTGAATATACAAAGGGAGGGACCGCTTGCACCAGCCCAAAGCCGTGCAGCTGTGCTAATGGCTTCCCTAAACTTCCTCATTTTGAAATTTTCTCAAACTTTCCAACTACATTGATTATCGGATCACATCAATCCTTCTCATCTGTACATTTACCAGGCCACAGAGCTGGAAAAGGCAACCTGCCTCTTTCTGCCAATCATATTTGGTCTGCTTTGACAGGGTATGTGTTTTACATTGTCTCACTAACTGCTGGAGCCTTCTCTCTGCTATTCCCGCCTTCCATTGTTGAAAGAAGCTTTCCCTGATGCCCATGCCACAGAAGGAAATATCATTGCAAAAACATCTGCTTAATCCAGTCTTAGGCTTGTGGGGAGCAGTGTGTGCGTGGGGATATGAATAATATAGATTTCCAACTATATTTTCTTCAGAGGTTCTCTTCCCCATGTCTGTAAATTTAAAATCATGTTAGGGAAAGCCTCTGCTTTCCTTAGCCCTATTACATTTCTCTGCAAACGTCCAAGACTTGGGGAAATTTCCTAAATGAACATATACACGTGGGATTTAGAATCTTGTGTGTGACCAGGATTGAAAATCACATGCTGTCATAGGTTTATCATGTTTGAATTTGTTAAAAAGCAGACAGGCAGATAATGCCACTTTATTATCTAAAAGAAAGGAAGGAACTTAGAAAGAAGACAGTACTAAGACAAAGGTAACGTCAACTTAACAATGCTTAGAGAATTTATCATTGATGGCAAGGAAGTGTAGGAAAAAGACAGTTTTTACTCTCTTTCGTCCCCAAAATAGTAAAGATAATGTGCTGGAAAGTAAAGATGGGTTTAATTCTTAAGGAGGGAGGCAATGATGAACTTACACAAGAACATAAAGGATGAAGGATGTTCTGTGACAAGAAAGTTCAGAATATTTAGTACAATTATTTGCTTTACTGAAAAGTTTCCAGTGGCTGTGAAAGCTGGACATTGAGAAAGAGTGAGGGAAACAAGATAGATCCCTATGGGTTATGGATCAGGGTGTACTTACTATCACAGACTGTGAGAAGAACCTGTCAATCACTTCTGAAACTAAAAGAAGGCTTACAGTTCCCTTGAGGAAATGATCAGTATAGGCAGTCTTCGACTTACAACAGTTCATTTAGTGACTGTTTGAAGTTACAGCGGTACTGAACAGAGTGAGTTATGACCATTTTTCACACTTATGACCACTGCAGCATCCCCACAGTCGCATGATCAAAATTCAGATGCCTGGCAGCTAACTCATATTTATAACAGTTGCAGTGTCTCAGAGTCATGTGATCATATTTTGCGACCTTCTGACAAGCAAGGTCAATGGGGAAACCAGATTCACTTAACAACCGGGTTACTACTTTAACAATTGCAGTGATTCACTTCACAACTTTCTCACTTAGCAACAGAAATTTTGGGCTCAATTGTGGTCGTAATTCGAGGATGACCTGTATGTAGAACTTCCCTCACTTTGGCCATTGGGATGCAAGCAGATAATAGACTAGAAAAAACTATCTGGAGTAGCCAAAATGTTTTCTAAATGCAGAGCAACTTCCCTTAAGTTCCATAACAGACGATTCTTGACATAGTTTCCAGGAGCAGTGTAGGCTTACTTTCAGTCACGTTGTTTTAGTTGAAGTTGCTCAAATGATATTTGATAGTCTTTTGAATTTCTACCTCATTTTAGATGATCCTGGATAACAACATGAAAGCCAGAGTTGGCCATTCTGGCTGCCTGCCTGGAGACTACAGGAACTGTAGATCAACAGTGTGTATGAACCTAAACTCGGGAAAGCTGGCATAGAAAATATTACAGCAAACTTTTGTATTGGGTGGTCAGGAACTCTGATTCATAGAACCCAATGAAATTAACCGTCATTTTACAAACAGTTAACTAGCTACTTTGAGATTAACATGTATTATATTGTCTCAGTTTATCAGTTCCACTAGAAGATTCACGCAATCACTTTTTCTTCACAATGAGGACATGACTTTGATGGGACTAAGTCAAGAGAAAGATTCAGAAGCATTTGGGTACCAGCTTAAGTTCAGGAAGCCTTGATTGTGTAAGGCTAATTTGCTTCATGAATAATGGAAATACGATTTAATCAAATCAAAGCGGAAGCAACACCATTCACCAAACATGGAATTCAGTACACTGAAGTAAAGAGGGAGTGGCATTTGCCTCACAGCAGCACCCTGTTAGGGTCTATGACAATTCACTGTGGCCAACTCACCACAGCCAGCTCCCCTCAGTCAACTCGCCTCAGTCAACTCACCACAGCCAGCTCCCCTCAATTAACTTGCCACAGCCAACTCCCCTCAGTCAACTCCCCTCAGTTAAGTCGCCACAGCCAACTCACCACAGTCAACTCACCACAGCTAACTCGCCACAGCCAACTCACCACAGCCAACTCACCACAGCCAACTCGCCACAGTCAACTTGCCACAGCCAACTCCCCTCAGTCAACTTGCCACAGCCAACTCACCTCAGTCAACTCGCTACAGCCAACTCACCACAGCCAGCTCCCCTCAGTTAACTCGCCACAGCCAACTCACCTCAGTCAACTCCCCATAGCCAAGTTGCTACAGCCAGCTCCCCTCAATCAACTCGCCTCAGTCAACTCACCACAGCCAACTCCCCTCAGTTAACTCGCCACAGCCAACTCCCCTCAGTCAACTCGCCACAGCCAACTCACCACAGCCAGCTCCCCTCAGTTAACTCGCCACAGCCAACTCACCTCAGTCAACTCACCACAGCCAAGTTGCCACAGCCAGCTCCCCTCAGTCAACTCGCCTCAGTCAACTCACCACAGCCAACTCCCCTCAGTCAACTTGCCACAGCCAACTTGCCACAGCCAATTTGCTGTGGCCAATTTGCTGCGGCCAACTTGCCCTGGGACAACTTGCCACGGCCAACTCACTACAGGACAAGAGTTACCCTAATATCAAAGAAATGGTAGGATAGAATCATTAAAGAAAGAGTGCAAAAGGAGGGACAAAATGAAATGTGAATGACAAAAATTAAAGCAATTTTTAAATTTATTTTAAATAATTAAATTGAATTGATAAATTGTCCTGCAACAAGTTATCCCGCAGTGAGTTGGCCCATGGCAAGGTGGCCATGGTGAGGTGGCCACAGCAAGTTGGTTGTGGCATGTTGTCCCAGTCTGCCCTGTTGCTTCAGCTATTTCTTTGGGTGCTTCCAGTAGCTCATTGAAGCAGCTGGAGTGACTGCAAAGCAAGGCAGCAACTTGACTTTGCTCTTTGGAAGCAGGGCACCATGTCACTTTGTGAAACTCTGAACAGAGGCAGCAAACTTTTCATAGCCCAAACATCATATGTATAGTGCAATCCTATTGATGTTTCTCTGCCAAAGCCCCACTGAGTTGTTGGGATGTTTCTGGGAAAGATCTATAAAATGGCATATATTCACAAGGCTTCTCCACACTCAGTATTAACGTTTCATTTTTTATTCCAGATTCGGATCCTTTCTTGTTGATTTTAAATCACATATCCGATACATTTTAGCTAAAATCTTTAAAACTTGCCAAGCTAAAAATTTAATTTATAGTCTTTACTATAATCAGTATGCAGAGATGAGGAGAAACAGCAGCAAAGCAGTTGCTGCATGTTTGCTGACAAAATATTTAATCCAAACATTTAATTTCAATCTGTCACTGTTCTCAGTTGGCATAATTACTCTAAGCAAATATCATGTAAATAGAAATAGAAAAAAGTCTCAGTCACTGAAATGTAAATAATACAAGACTTACCATCATCCTCAACACCACCAGCAGCTTAAAGCCTTTCTCGGATCTATTCTGGGAACTGTCTGAAATGTTTTAAGTGGGCTAATGTTAATTTTGATTTAAGTATCTCTGCTTTCACGTTAAAAGACTGCAAAGAGTTTGGACACTTTGCAATTGTGGTGAATATATGTAGCTCATGTGTAGGATGAGGGTGAAGGTTTGTTCTCCAAGCTTGTGGATTGGATTCCGAACGTTTCATTACCAGGCTAGGTAAAAAATAGATTTGGACCCTTATTACTAAACTAGAAGTACAACACATAATGGATTGTGACTATATGATCTACAATATAACCAGGGGCGGGTTCCTAATTTTTTTACTACCACTCTGTGGGTGTGGCTTATTTTGTGGCTGTGGCTTGCCAGCCATGTGACCGGGTGGGCGTGGGCCTCGGGAGCTTGGCAGTGGCTGGAGAAGTGGGGGGGCATTGCCCACCCGCAACGCAGCCCCCCGCAGCGGGAGCAGCAAGACCGTGGCAGCAGTTCTTCTAGGAGGCTCCGTCCAGCCTGAATGCTTCTCCCCATTCGATGATCCTAGGCTCCTGCCGCCAGTTCCCCTTCCCCTCAGCAGCTTGAGAAGCCTCGAACATGCGAAAATGCCTGGGATCATCACCACACGTTCGTGGCTTCTCGGACTGCTGAAGGGAGGGGAATGAAGATAGCTCCTGCCGCCTGTTCTTTCAGCGTCTCATGCGCTCCCTCAGCCATCCTCCCCTGCTTGGACTCACTGTGGGGTAGGAAGGCAGCGCATGCACAGTGCTGGAAGCTCGGCTTCTGGGCATGCACAGAAGAAAAAAATGTTAAAAATTTAAAAAATAATTTAAAAAATGGCGGCGCCCAGGCACCGGCAACCGACTGCACCGGTACTGTGACATCACCAGCAGGCCGCTACTGGTGCTATAGAGTGGACCGCACTGGTAGGAACCCACCACTGAATATAACCCAATAACAGAGTTGGAAGGGACCTTGGAGGTCTTCTAGTCCAACCCCCTGGACTCTGGCAAGAAACCCTATACCATTTCAGACAAATGGTTGTCCAATTTCTTCTTAAACACCTCCAGTTTTAGAGCATTCACTGTTTCTGAAGGCAAGTCGTTCCACTGATTAATTGTTCTAACTACCAGGAAATTTCTCCTTAGTTCAAGGTTGCTTCTCTCCTTGATTAGTTTCCTTTTTTAAAGCTGGTTGGCATAGTTAGGATTTTGAGGACATGTTGCTCTTCAAAGATCGTTTCGGTGGGGGAAATAAGCAATTACAAAGTACTGACTTAAAAGAACGATCTACTTCCATTCTTCCTTTGTAATATCGTCACCACTACTCCTTTACTACTACTTTTTTTTCAGGTAAGCACACTTCCAAACACAGCACTCATTTTCTAGGACAGTTTGGGTGGCCCACCCGGGCTTCTGAGGTGTACTTGTAAATACAAATTATGCCAGACATTATGTTTTATTGCCAGATTTACATTTTTTTAAAATTAAAAGTGTTTTAAAAGTAGGAAAAGAGGAGGATGCTTGGCAGGTGAGAAGGCAAATATCAGAGGGCACATTGGTGCCCCTAAGTGACATGTTGGAGATCTTAGATATAGAGGCACTTTCCAAATGAAGTTTCTGAAAGTACCCTAAAGCACAATAAATACGAAACAAAAGTGAAATGATAAAGTGTCAAATAATGTTCCTAGCATGTACATTAAATCAAACACCAGCAGGAAGAAATATTGCTACCTTTGATGTTATTTCTGCTCAAATTCTTAAGTCAATCCATAAAACACTCTGTAAAGTCACAAAAATATTGCTATCTGATAATATACAACGTATTTTTTTCTGGGTAAGTTTTTGACTATCATTCATATCATATAGTATCTGAAAACTTCAAATGATTTCCAAAACGGTGCTAAGCCTTTAAAAAAGCCACTCTCAGATCTTGAAAAATTATGTGACATCTGTCTTGTCCCCCATTCTGGCCACTGGCCAGCAAAAGTTATAATGATAAAATGATTGCCCTAGCAATGGAAAAATATTTTTTTTTTAAGTTCCATTGTGGTAATTTCTACACACACAAGATCCTCTGGGGAGCTTATTGCTGAGAAACAACTCTGTTAGATAATTAATGCACTATGTTCAAAAATCCAGCCTCTAAATTTAGAATCTAAGAGGGAAATGACAAATGAACATAAAGGAATCTAAAAAGAATTGATATCTAGAAATCCTATCTTTACTATTCTGTAGGCCTAAATGACACAGCCTGGAAAAATGTCAATTTAAGGTAGTTTTCATTGTTTTCATAAAATTGATTATGGCATTAGAGATACAAGTCACAATTGTAGGAAGTTTGACATCTTTGAATCAGAGGTGATGGAATTCAAAGCGATAAAATTAGCAGCTTTTTCCCAACTGTGTCCTAAAAAGATTCAAGAGTAATCCTAAACTTATAATTCTGCTCTAACAGGATATGAAATATGCTAGTTTCAATACCATTGTAAGACAGAATTTATTAGAAAATGTTACATACAGCAAAATTTTAGCATAATTCCCAAAGTTTAATAAGTAGCATAGGTCAAACAGAATACCCTTCGTTGACATTTAAACAATTATTCCAAGTATTTATTTATTTCAATAAGCCTTAAAGAGCATCAGAAACATGCTGAAATAGTGACATATCTTCACAGGCTTCTTAGGAAATAAAAAGAAATCCTTAAAATTTAGTTAAATTATAATAGCCTTTTTTTAAAAAAATGACATAGGTAAAATAAAATACAACTTCAAATACATTTAAATATCTTTTAAACACAAAGTGGGCCTGATCTTTTTTTGTGGGAACTAGGATAGAATAGCAATTAGAGATGGATACAGGCCTTCTGGACTCACAGGTGGAAAAGCTACCTCCTTTCTATGTTTGGGACTAACGTGCTAGCGAAGAATCTGCCTAGTGTGTCTTTCTGACAGCAGCTTGATTTAGCCTGACAGTATTTCCCTTCCTTCCCCCTTCTGGTTTCTTATGTGCAGTGCAGTTCTCACTTGATATGCTCCTCCACCTCTTGCCTATTCCATTTTTTTAAAAAAAATCCTACTTTTTTATATACATGGTAGCAAACATAACAATATTCTCTCCTCTTATTATCCCCACGACAACAAAGCTGCAAGATGAGTTAGGCTGAGAGAGAGTGACTAGCCCAGGCCTCGGCAACCTTAAACACTCAAAGAGCCATTTGGACCAGTTTCCCACAGAAAAGAAAACACCGGGAGCCACAAAACCCTTTTGACATCTAAAATGAAGATAACACTGCATATATTGTTTTTTAGTTTTATGCTATATATAAAAAAATTATAGTGTGTTGCATTTATGAAATCAATGAACTAGGGTCTCCTGCTTGGGCAGGGGGTTGGACTAGATGACCTGCAAGGTCCCTTCCAACTCTGTTAATCTGTTAAACAGAGGACCAGCAAACAAATAGCTTCCAAATCGTGATCTCATTGTAA
>JALIGW010000001.1:189510630-189520630 GCA_023053685.1 Diadophis punctatus similis | reverse complement strand
ATTTGATTCATAAATCAGTGAAATACTTGACCTCTGGAAAAAGAAGAATAAACAACAACATGCAGTTCTCTTTATGTTAACTTTGCTCTCAGAAGGAAAGAAAATATCGAACATTTACAACACTAGGAATCGTAAAGCTATGTTTATTTGAGCTCCTTTGCATATAAAATTATGTAAACCTGCAGGATAAATTTAATGAAATCTGTAACCATCTAAGGCAGGAGTGGCCAAACTATGGTTCTTTGAGGACCTGTGGACTTCCACTCCCAGAATTCCTGAGCTAGCCATGCATGCATGGCTGGCTCAGGAATTCTGGGAGTGGAAGTCCACAGGTCCTCAAAGAACCATACTTTTGCCACCCCTGATCTAAGGATTAGCTTCTCCAATTTTTGTCAAACTATTTCCTCCTCATAGTTTTACACACACAAACACAAAAACAACCTCAAACCCAATAAGTAATTATAAGGACACAAAAAAGCAATACCCTAACAATTCAAGCATTTCTCTGCATCTTTTGAAGACCACAAGGAAAGTTTGTTCAAAATACAAACAATTTTCTTCAGAGACCACTGGGAGCCACAGAAAGAGCCAGAATTTTCCAAACACTAAATATTTAAGCATTGTTTATTTCCTACTTATTGTTCTACCTTCAGTTTGATATCAACATTGTGTAGAAAGTTAGCACCCACCCTCTCCTAGAAGAATAAAATATTTTAGGAAATATTAAAAAGGCAAAATATTTCCCCTAAAAGAGAAATAGAAATCTTAAGGGAGACAGAAATTCGGAGCTTCAGCTTCCTGCCCCCAGCAGATATTTGGTACCCATTGAGAAGGCCTGGGCCAGCCTATCTACAAAACAAAAGACCTTCAGCGCCAGGGTGATGGGATTAAGACATGACCCTCCAGGACATTATAGGATTATTTAGCAGCAGGGCTCACTGCATTACAAAATCACCCTGGGACATTACATCACCACAAGGTTCAACCAAATTTAATGACTCCTCATGGCCCCATGGGAGCCTGACTACAGCCAATAGAATACATGCTCTTGCCACAGGAACAGGAAGCTCAGGGGCAAGGCCCAAGAGAGGGTATAACTAACCCTCACTCTCAGGGGTGGGTTCTAACTTACCTCGCCGCCAATTCGCTTCCACCCACACCGCATGGGCGCACGTGCATTGCATGCCATGTGGCTGTGCTGTGTGAGCGCGAGCGTGCTTTGCGCATGCACGCGCACATGCACAGTGTCAAAAACCAAGCTTCTGTGCATGCGCACAAGCAAAAAACAGCTTCTGCACATGCGCAGAAGCCAAAAACAAGATGGTGCCGCTGCCAAGAGAGCCGGTTCAGGGGCATGGCCAACTGGCGATCACTCCCAGTTTGGCGAGTGGGGGAAATTCCCGCTACCGGTTCTATAGAACCGGTCCGAACTAGGAGCAACCCACCTCTGCTCACTCTCCATTCCATGTGTTCAGCTGCCCAGGACTTCAAACCCATGTGTTCCAGTCACTCAGTAAATCATCTTTCCAATCAGCCTCCTGTCAACTTGAAAAGCTTTCAAGTTGCCATAAGAAGGAGGGGGGAGAGCTGATGGAGTGGCTGATTGTACTAACTGAAACTAACAGATAACAGATAACTAGAGTTGGAAGGGACCTTGCAGGTCATCTAGTCCAACCCCCTGCCCAAGCAGGAGACCCTACATCTGCCTCTACCTAGGATTGAACTCACAACCTCCTGATTGTGAGGCAAGAGCTCCACCTCTAGGCCACAGCAGCTGGGTGTGTTTCTTTTACTGATTGTGTCCTAGGTTGCCGGAGTCAGAAGGAGGGGTGTGAACCGCCAACATGGTTCCTTGGAGAATGTGATTTATGACATGTCCAATGAGAAGGGGGGGAAGAAGGGTCATGAGGGCGCGTAGCCTACGTGAGCTCAGTTCTGACTGCATCGGAGTATTGCGAAATGTCGCTCCTAATACATCGTTATATTTCTTTTGGAGTTTGGCTCGTGGCTCATGAATTAATTAGGGCATCTTTCGGAAACTTCACACCTCCATGTTTCCAGTGTCTTTCTCCCCACTTGGAACTGAACCAGATGGATATTTCTTCCAACAATTGGAATATTTAACACTGCAAGGCTGTATCCCTGCAGTGGCTTGATCAGGAGTAATGCTCATGGTAGCAAGGCGAATTCCAAATTCCTAGGCTGCTACTAGAGCTAATGGACAGCTCTCCTATGGTAGAAGAATTGGAGCCTTCTTTACTAGTTGTTTAACTGTGGCAATGCAATGCAGTGCCCCTCAAGTTCCTGGTATCAACATTTCAAGGAACAATTAAACAAGCCAAACAACCCACCAAAATGACAGCAGAAGCTGTCTTTAAGCAGAAGCTGTTTAGGAATAATTCCATTGTTTAGCATATATTTGAATTAGTTTTATCTGCACTAATGAAGAACATGTGGAAGCTGAGATTTGTGATCCTTTAATGAGACAAAGAAGAATGGCTCAAAAAAGCTATTTCCAATTCATAGATTGTTTCTCCTTCCTTCCTTCCTTCCTTCCTTCCTTCCTTCCTTCCTTCCTTCCTTCCTTCCTTCCTTCCTTCCTTCCTTCCTTCCTTCCTTCTCCAAGCATTGTATTTTTAGCTAAATTCATTTATGAAACATAACAAAAGGTTATGCCACTGCCTGAAATTATCAAAGGAGCTTTTTTATTTGATTACAGTGGAAAGTTGTCACAAAAGCCAAAGTCAGAGAACATTATCATCTCAGCATAATTATTCATTAATGATTTACTCTACATTCATTCTCTCCCAGAAAAAAGGAATTGATTAGAAATTCGGTTTTGAAAAGAAGTGGCATGATTACTGAGAGGAGGCAGGCTGGAGCCATCTTCAGCACTCTGAATACCACAGCTTGCATTGTCTGGGGAGAAAAGGATTATTTCGTTTTACCGCATCATATCACAAGTGGCTGTGCCAAGTTTTACAAACGCAACCTTGTCATTGCGATTTGTCACACTGCCGGAGAACGTTTTAGCACCCTGAAGTTTCGTCTCTTGTATCTCATAGCCAATAGCCATGAAATACATGATACGGTAATGAAAAAGCTATGATCACAACATAGGATATAACAGCTACAAGGAGGCAATGCAGAATTAAGCCAAAGTCAGGGATTGTTGCTGGTATTCTGTCATGGCTGCAGCTGCTACAGAGGAACAGGTATAAATTTAATCCCCAATATTACCAGTTGAAAAGGAACTTAAGGAGCAAGTATAAGGAGAGCTGCTATAAACCTCAAAAGACACAACTGAGCAAATTGGAACAATAGGTCCAGCCCTTCCAGAAGAGATGTGGCTCTCTAAACATGTTGGACTGCAATTCTCATCTTTCGCTATACTTTATTTTATATTTACTTATGCATTTATATACTGCCTTAGGTGAGCTGGATTTTAGGTGGTATACGAATGTGTGCATGTACTTTGTGTGGAGGCAGAAGACTCCTGAGAATACCAGCCACAAAAATAAAACAAATGCATCATCAAAAGATCAACCCAGAGTTTTCACTCAAGCCACAGCTATCCAGATTCAAATTATGGGCATAATATGGGAAGACCTAGCTTTCTGTGGAAGGCTCTAATGTTGGCAGAGGTGGAAAAAAGAGAAAAAGAAGAGGACCAGTAGCAAAATTCATGGGCTCAGTCACAGTGGCAATCAGTGTACTGGATAGAGATAGATCATCTTGGAGAAAAATGTATTTATGAGGTCGCTAAGACTTGACAATGACTTGATGGCATATAATCAGTTAACCAATATAAACTATGAGGAACAGATTATAACAACAACAACAACAACAACAACAACAACAACAACAACAACAATATCAACAATATCAACAATAATAACTTGCATTGATGTTTTAGACTTGGCTCCAAAGGCCCCCTTGAAAAGCCTGCCCTTTGCTTCTTTCTATAAGGCCATTAGAGGGCTGGCTATCACTTCTCAAAGCATAAACGGTTCCTTAAAGTGGAATTTATTTGGAAAATCCCTAACTTGGGGATCTCTTCTATCCCATCTCCAGGTAGGTGAGGACCCTAAACAGGTATTCTCAGATTGATGGGAAAATTTCCTCAGGGAAAGGTGAGTTGTGAACAAAACTAGAGGGTAACAAAATTTGTGGGGCGAAGTTTGTCTTTCTGTTGTACTTTAATCATTATTCTTTCCAAACAAGGACAGATCTGTTATTAGCTGCCCACCTACAAATTCTATTTTCCACTCAGAGAATTTAGTGTTATTATCTTCTTAACTAGCTTTTGTAAAATAATACTAGTGTTATTAAGCAGGTGAACAAATGTCTTCAAATAACAAAACTATTTGAGAAAAATAATATGGATCAACTCAGTCAGGAGAACTCTTAAAATTTTTCTCAATAATTTCTCACTTGCCCTTGTATCTACATTGTCAATCAAAATCTATAAATTGTTATACAACAATAAGAAAATAAATTTCCCCTCAGATCCAGTAACAAAGCTCTTTACTTTGGATCTAACCGGTTTATTATGATTTTTTATTAGGGTTTTCTTAAAGGCAGGAAACAAGGAACAAATAATTGAGTGCCACAAAAAATTTCAGATCTAAAAATTTTACAGTGTTTTAAAGGGGGAATGTCAACCCCACCATACAATACATAATCAATCTTGTAGGAAGGAGGAAATTAAGAAAAAGTTTGGTAAAAACTTCCTTTGGGGTTTTTACTTAGTTTGAATAAAGAGCTTAGCTGTCCTCAAAATCCCAAGGCCATTTCTTTTGGAATTTGAGAAAAACTATGCTACATCATTCTTAACATAATAATGTTCTCATGGAAAATTTGGGGGTTAAAGTGATACCTTATAGCTATCCTGGTGTCCAGAAAGCTGTTAAACCAGGTAATACTTAACTTAGAATCTCAGAAAGTGTGCTCTATATGAATTATTGTAAAAATAAATAAAAATAATGCAGCTTGTCCAATGTTATTGATACAAACCCAGGACCTCTTATAATAGAAATTATTCCCAGAAGGTAGTTGAGATAATAAATAAAGTTTTGGACCTGTTTCAGAGGGGATGAAAGTGAAACACATGGAAGCATAATGCAGAAAAGATGGAGGTAGTCATGGGGAAAGGAAGTGATAACATTGAAAGAGATGGTTTAGGTTCAGCAGCATTATATTGTAAGGGTGTAGAACTCTGGGGGATTTGAAGATCTTTGGAGGTCCTTACTGTTAGATTCGTGCGGGAATGAAGAGGTGAGACATAGGAACAGTTCAGCACCTTTATTTCTCTTAAGCTGAGTGCAATACGAATTGCTGGCAGGCTGCAGGGAAGCCACTTTTAAGGGCTTCCCTGAAGCTTGCTGGCCACTGACAGCAGTTCATTTCTCTCGCCACTAGATTAGCCAATCAGTGGCGGCCATGCAAATCAGTACTCCGTACGGCAGTACGCAACACTTAGTTTGGAGTAGCAGCCAGGGGCTAAAGGACAATTAAATAAACAAGATGAGCCGAGACAAAGGAATGGACAATATCAGGACAAACAATGCTTAGAGTGAAGTTAAATGAATGAACTACAATTTTAAAAAAATACTCCCTATGTCACCTGCAATTTTTGACTTAAGTCTCTTTGAAAAGGACATTTTTTTACAGTGCTACTGATCACGAGAGGACCCTAAGTGGTAGACTTTAGCCATAATTTTTGTGTACCTGCTGCTTTAATAATTTAAAATAAGGCATCTCATATCTGTTCCAGCACTTTGCAAAGCACCTCATTTTGAGGGCTTTGAGAAACGCCTGTAGTGAGGAGTGCCTGGAGTTTTCTTGGCAAGATTTTGGAAGGGGTTTGCCACCGCTTCCTTCCAAGGGCTGAGAGAGAGTGACTGACCCAAGATCAGCCAGCTGGCTTCATGCCTGAGGTGGGACTAGAACTCATAGTCTCCTGGTTTCTAGCCTAGTGCCTCCACCACTAGACCAAACTGGGTTTCCTAGTCATCTTTAGCTTATGTTGCTACAAATTATCTAGAACTGCCTATGAGGACAATCTGGAAATTTCAAGGGATTCAGAATACTGAAGCAACATTTTTGTTTGGAGACAGCAGAGGGGTTATTTTAAACCTGTTTGAGATCTTTTTTTTTTTGGCTACTAATGGATTGTTTTAAGACGTGGCCCTCATCTTTCAAACTCCTGAACAGTCTGGAACAGACATCTCAGGAGCAATCTCTTTCCATATGGGCCAGTTTTAGCTGTAAGGTCTTTGTGATTCTTCTATTAACTGAGATACACTGATGAGATATTTAAAAAGGCCTTATGTTGTGATGTCTCTTTATGAAACAGTGTCTCAAAAGATCTTTGGTTTTATCTCCTCCTTATCTAACTTTGTTATGCAGGGTCTGAAGATAGGTGTGTGTGGGTGTGTCCCTTCCCCTATTTTTAACTGGTTTTCCTAATATGCTCATGTGTTTACTATTGTTTGATCATGCCAGGAATTTTGGAAGGGGAAATGTTTTTTAAAATTCTATACAGCGTGTTATTTGAGTAAAGCATATTAACAACAAAACAAATATAAATGTGTGTGTGAATTAATATGTGTGTGAATATGTTTGGATGGAGGGAGGGATGGAGGAATGAATAGATAACTAGAGAGAGATGTGATAGATAGATAGATAGATAGATAGATAGATAGATAGATAGATAGATAGATAGATAGATAGATAGATAGATAGATAGATAGATGATAGAGAGAGAGAGAGAGAGATGATAGATAGATAGATAGATAGATAGATAGATAGATAGATAGATAGATAGATAGATAGATAGATGATAGATAGATAGATAGATAGATAGATAGATAGATAGATAGATAGATAGA
Source organism: Diadophis punctatus similis (assembly GCA_023053685.1). Taxonomy (NCBI): domain Eukaryota; kingdom Metazoa; phylum Chordata; class Lepidosauria; order Squamata; family Dipsadidae; genus Diadophis; species Diadophis punctatus. The sequence goes on along the minus strand of JALIGW010000001.1, from coordinate 189,513,737 downwards.
TAGATGATAGAGAGAGAGAGAGAGATGATAGATAGATAGATAGATAGATAGATAGATAGATAGATAGATAGATAGATAGATAGATAGATAGATAGATAGATAGATAGATGATAGATAGATAGATAGATAGATAGATAGATAGATAGATAGATGATAGATAGATAGATGATAGATAGATAGATAGATAGATAGATAGATAGATGATAGATAGATAGATAGATAGATAGATGATAGAGATGATAGATAGATAGATAGATGATAGAGATGATAGATAGATAGATAGATAGATAGATAGATAGATAGATAGATAGATAGATAGATAGATAGATAGATAGATAGATAGATAGATGAGAGAGAGAGAGAGAGAGAGAGAGAGAGAGAGAGAGAGAGAGAGAGAGAGAGAGAGAGAGAGAGAGAGAGAGAGAGAGAGAGAGAGATGTTGAAGTATACCTATATTTATTTTAATTGATTCCTTAATACTTGACTACCCATATATTTTAATTTTTATATTGAAGGGGTTAATTGGAGACTGTGATTCACCTTTCATGTCTCAACATACGGTGGAAAACATTGCCTCATTCCATAAGTGGGCACAGATGGTTGGTTATTTAATTCACCTCTGAGCATTTTCTTGAGTACTAAAATGGAACCGGTATTCTACTTCATGTATTTCAAATGAAGAGAAAAGAAAGCTTGAAAAAAAACGTTTCTGGCAATGGAGAGAAACAACGGAAGGTGAAAGAGGGCATAGAACTGTCACTGTCATGGCACCTGAGACCAGGGAATATGTGTTAAGTAAGGACATCAGAATAAAAGAATAAAATAAAGGATTTTAAGACAGGCAGATAACAAAGACTTTTGTTATCTGCCTTTCAGATAGCTTTTCTTGCTTAGATTACTTATTTCCAGGTTTAATTTTGGTTGCTTCTCAAATCTTAAATTACCACTGCTTATTATACTTAATTTTCACTGTAAAAAAGAAAAGCCGTTATTATTATTAGTGATGATAATCACAGTAATACTGCACTTCCTCTCAAAGGAATCCAGAGTGCTCTGCAATCTAGCTGAATAATCTTCAATAAAAACCATTCAAGAAAACAATTAATAATCAACCATAAAAAAACAATACAACTATAAAAATACAACAAATTAAACAAAGTTTATTTTAAGGAGGTTTGAAAGACAGCTTAGTCCTGGAGTAATTATTATCCTTCAAATGCCAGGATGAACAAGCATATCTTTGATTATAGTTTACAGTGGGGGCAAGTAGGGAGGGTACCAAGTTCCATAATTGGGTCCAGACCGCTGAAGCTATCCTAAAGAAAGGAAATGAAAAATGTTTAAACTCAGGTGAGAGAATAATGAGGCTCCACCTCATGATAGCAACACCTGCTTCCTTTCCTTTCCTTCTTTCCTTCTTTCCTTTCCTTTCTTTTCCTCCCCTCCCCTCTCCTTTCCCTTCCTTTCCTCTCCTCTCCTCTCCCTCTCCTTTCCCTTCCTTTCCTCTCCTCTCCTCTCCCTCTCCTTTCCCTTCCTTTCCTTTCCTTTCCTTTCCTCCTCCCCTTCCCCTTCCCCTCCCCCTTCCCATCCTACCCTACCCAATCTTGTCAATCCACCCTGTACTCATACTTTACTCATTAACAAAGCAAGATCTCTTGGTTTACCTAGGAGATGTTTATTTCTTAAAGGGGTTTCATTCACAAGCAGGCTACTAGGTAGGATGATCTCGGAGTGGCCCTATGTTCTGCTTTGCTGGAGAGTCCTCTAGCTGAGGCAGTCCTCTAGTTAAACGAGGGATAAAGGCAAAGGACCCTGTATGGAAGGAAGAAGGATCTCAAAGTTGCTCTTCAAAGTAAGACCTAGATAACAGACTGAGCACACATGCAGTTCACCCTATTACAGCCACCACTAAGGTGTTGAGATTCTATTTTATTTAAATAATGTAGGAAGTTAGTACCCACCCCCTCCTAGAAAAATGAAATATCCTAGGAAATATTGAAAAAAGGAAAGAATATGTTTCCCTGAATGAGGAAAAAAGAAACATGTTTTAAATACAAAGCAGCTTCCTGCAGCTCCCTGCCCCCACCCTTGCCACATTCCTCCCACCTAGCCTGGAGCAATCTTCTACATAACAAAGATCTATCTCCTTCAGTCATAGCCATATTAGGATTTGCCCAAGGCCCTTTCATTCAGCCAAGCCTGGGACAGACAAAAGCCTATAGAGTTGCCACTGCATGGCCTCCTGGGAGCCTGACCACCAATCAGTGCATTATATACACGGGAACAGGAAACTAAGAGGTGGGACCCAACAGGTTATAAAACCAAGGGACTCAGCATCTTCCCTTCCCTTTTTTTCTCTTCACCCACACCTGGAAGCATGTAATCTACATTTTCTGTGCAGGGGCTCCTGCCATGTGCTACTGTCCATCATTAAACCTTCCTTCCAAGCAACTTCCATGAATCCAGTGTCTTTTTCCCCACTTGGAACTGAACCCAGAAGGATATTCCTTACAACAATAACTTAAATTATTTCTGGATTTTCATCTATATGTATAAATGTACACAAATGTTAGGGAGAATCTTCCTTCCTTCCTTCCTTCCTTCCTTCCTTCCTTCCTTCCTTCCTTCCTTCCTTCCTTCCTTCCTTCATTCATTCATTCATTCCTTCATTCCTTCCATGGCTGACTTGAAGTTCTAGGATTTCTGTTTTGCCTATTTTTCTCCTGTCTGTGAGAAAAAGCTTTCCAGTCTTCTTCTATCATCTTCTGAGGATTTTGGCAAGGTGACTTTTGAACTTATTTTTACTATGCAATATGGGAAACAAATGTTCTTCTGCTAGAAACAAGGAGAGGATATTCTAGCTGCAATGTAATTGGTACCATAAATATAAAGGGCAAAGGGGGTATTTTTTAAAAAAAGATTGTGATAGTCCTTCACAAATAATGTAAAACTCAGAATTTAGAAAAACGTAAGTTTGCAATTTGATATACTTAGCAGTCCGAAGAACAAATTAAATGCAGCAAGTGATAAGTTACTTATTTCTAATATTAACAACACCCTGATAAATGTCTGAACATGCTTTCATCTTCAGGTTGCACAGTGTTAAC
>JALIGW010000001.1:189380630-189508130 GCA_023053685.1 Diadophis punctatus similis | reverse complement strand
CCGGTAGAGAAATTTTTTGAATTTCACCTCTGATCTATCTATGTTCAATGCTATTAAATTGTTTATAGTTCTAGTGGAAGAAGGAAACAAAGTGTACAGAAAAATATTTTACAAATCTTTAAAAAAGAGGATTTCACAATGAATTTCTCATTTGCCGCTGGGCAAAGGGTAGTGGAAAGGATTTTATAGAATCTACCTTTGATTTTGAAGAAGCGGGGGGACGGGACACTTTCCACATCCTGATCTGTTTCAGAATAAGTCCTTGTGTTTATGACAGCTGCACAAAGAAGCCTTTTATGTGGACCAGAAGGGCATTTTTCCCATGTTGTCTATGAGGTGCCATTTGCTGCCCTTGGGGTTTTCCATATATTGATGATACCCATGTAAGTTACACAGAGCCTTTTTCCTTCCTTTCTCAATCACAGTGTTGACAATTCAATCTACTCTGCAATGAAGTCCTATCGGTGTGGTTTTCCTGTTTCCCACCTGCTCTTAGCATATTGCTCATCATGAAAGGGTCTTTAGAGAGGAGGCAGAGTTTCTGCTGAAGCTTTACAGCATTTAAACTTCTTATTTTGTTAAAAAGTGTGGGGACTTTTTGGAGATTAATATATATATTGAGAAGCTTGGAAAGTTCTCTTTCCCGTCTTTTTTTTTTTTTTTTTTTTTTTGTTAAAAACACAGGTTTGTATTCAGCATATTCCTTTTACTCTGAACTCCTGATCTAAGTCTTAAATAATTTAAAGTAAAGGTCAAAAAGAGAGCTGGGTACAAAACTGTGCCACCCTCACTTAACAAGCATCAGAAAAGAAAATCATGCAAGGGATAATTTAAGTTACACTTCTCTTTTCATTTGAGAAGCATTTTACTTTTCTCTCTGAATATTTATCATGATGATCGGCACCTGGAATGGAAAAGTCTTAACGAAGCAGGAGGCAAACTCTAGAAGGGGTACCAAGAAATTGTTCAGAAACTTCAGGAGCATTTCCTCCAAACAGGCTTCTCCATTTATACAACAGATCAAGGAAGAGCAGAATCCAATTTCAAGTCAAATAACCTCCATATCGATGTGCAGGCTAGTTGACAGAGCACTATCATCATCCCTGGGATTTCTGGTAGGTAATGTGCACAAGATAAGTTAGCGTAGCCATTTGGCAGAAAACTGCTGTAGTCAAATTGAAATAGCCCTTAGTGCCTTGGTTAAAATGGCCAGCCTGCGAGATGCTTGTTGTGGAGGAGAAAGGGAGGAAAAAGTGGGCTTGAATTAAATATGTTTTAGTGCAGACGGGGAGCAGCACAGGTGTCAGGATCTTATTTCAAAGTGTTAAGGGAAAGCACAACACAGGAGCGAAAAGTGGGAAGGCAAGATCACTCCCTGTGATCATAGATGTTATTCCTGTCAATAGGATCAGCTGCAAAGAATGGCATCGCATTTTCGAATCACAGAATTCAAAAGTTAGAAGGTACCCTGGAGAGCATCTAGCCTAACCCCCTAACAAGTGCAGGAATTGCTACTCCAGCATCCCTCACAGATGGACGTTCAGCTTCTGTTTAAATTTAACTTTCAGCAAAGGGAATTCAGCACCTCCCGAGATAGTCTGCTCCGTTCGTTGTTGAACAGCTCTTACCATTAGGAATTTATTTCAAAGTCCAACTGAAATCTACTTCCTTGTAATTAAAACCCATTTTTCCTTGTCTTGCTTTCTGGAACCCTGGACAGCTGTGTTCTGTCTTTCTACATGATAGCCTTTCAAATACTTGAAGACAGCTATCACGTCTCCCCGCATAACAGTATTTCTCCAGGCTATAATATCTCTAACTCCTCCACCCTGTGATAACCCGGGGGGGGGCACGAAAGCAACACAGCCAGAGAACAGGTCTAACTCCACTTTATTGATCCAACTTTGCCCCCAAACATCCCCACGTTTACTACAAGTCCTGGAGCAAAGCACTCACATGCACCTTCAGCAGCCTCTGGCTGCGAGTAGTCCAGTAAGCAAGGTTAGCCAAACAGTAACCAGGGCCAGCAGTCCAATAATACAGGTTTAGCCAAACAGTAACCAGTGCCAGCAGTCCAATAAGCCAGGTTTAGCCAAACAGTAACCAGGGCCAGCAGTCCAATAAGCCAGGTTTAGCCAAACAGTAACCAGGGCCAGCAGTCCCCAGGTGTGCCTTGTGAAGGGGGGCGGGGCACTCTCTTCCCTCGTAGCCAGCTCAGTCTGTGTTGTTCTTGCCTTCTCTCTTCTCTGCATGCTCTAGGATCAGGAGGGGGTGGTCCTTGTTCTTTGCCTGAGCTCTGTCTCTCCTGCTCCTCCCTGTCTGCAAGCCTTTATAATCCTGAAAAGCCTTGCCCGGACTGACTCTGCACTTCCCTAGTTTCCTCCAAGTCCAACGGAGCCGCCCTCTCGATCTCTGTCGGCTCTTGTTCCAGCTCATCTTTCCCCACAGATTCAGATTCTGACTGGGGCATGACACAACCATTCTTCATAACATTTACCTTCCAGCCCCCCCCATAACATTTTGATTGCTCCCCTCTGAATGTTCTTCATTTTGTCACTGTGCTTCCCAAAATCTTCTTCTTGTTGTTCTTTGCGTTATTCCCGTTGTATTGCAGGGTCCTCAGTTTTACATTTCGCTCACCATTTTGTCCGGTTGGCAGCTTCGTTGTGGCATACACCTATGGCTCACATGTCTTCATGCAGGCAGTCCATCATTCATCGCTTTTTTACTTCACTGTCCTTCCTAAAATGTGGTGCCGCAAACTGAATACAGTATTCTAGCTTTAATTGGAGCAATGCAGAAACGAGAGAGACATGGACTTCTCTTGATCTTGACCATATACTTCTATTCTGTAACCTAGGGTCAGAAGGAGGGGGGGATAGAAGCAGCAGAACAGGATTCTCCCTCCCCCAAAGATAATTTAAATTCCTCCTAGCTTAAAGGAAGGGGAATATGAGAAAACGATGGCAGTTGTGACAAAATATGTGTTGTGATTTGTTCAAAAAGCCTGAATGTGTGTGTTAAAGGAACATGCACAGTCAGGAGGCCAATCAGATGTGCCTTTGGAGTCCTTATGTAGATGCTTTATAATTTATGCACATGGAGGATTTCTTTTCTCTGTTTCTTACTTATGCTTTCTACAGATACCAAAGAAAAGTAGTCTTGGAAGTGGGAGAAATAAAAGGTTGAACAATATGGTGGGGGTAGGGGGTGGGGAGAAGAACATCTGAATGCCGCAGGCTATTAGAGTAGATCTTCTGACTATTGGGAGCTATTTTCCTTGGGTTCTATAGTAGGAAAGAGCACCTTCTGACATTCTTGTAGGCATATAAAGCTTTCCTATACAATAATGGAGATGTCTGCCTAAGTGCCTTAGGATTGCCCCATCATTGTATGAAAATACCAACCAATAGATGTATTTTGGTTTGTAGAATAATATGTATTTTCTAGGGTGGGGAAAGGAAATCCTCTTGTTAGAGATGGCAAGCAGGATGCAAAAATTAAATGCTTTTTCAAGGTGGATTTGCTTGATGCAGCATAAAGGACAATTGAATTCACTGGAGTGGCTGACCTTTTCTTATTTAAAGCACCCTTCAAAGGTATTTTGTCTTGATGCATAGTCCATTCCATGAAACGTGTACTCACAAAGAAGCCAATCCTTATTGTGCTGCGTTCCTTCTGAATTACACGAATTGCCAACGTGATTCTCCCACAAACCTGTCTATATCAGGCATTACTACTAGAACCTTTGTCTCCCCTAAATTCCATTTCTGCCTTCACATCCATTTGCACAAATCCAACTTATGTATAGTACTTTCAGAGAACCTGTTTTTAATTTAAGATTTTACCAAAATCTAAAGCATTAGAATATATGGGCCAATGAGACTTTATTTTTTAATTATTCATATCTATGTACCATGAAGAATCCAACACAATCCCAACCTGTTTACATGTGTAAGAACAGGGATTATGAGTCAACACTTTTTACATTGCTACCACAAAATTCCAGAGTGGCTTAGTTCTATCAAAGTGTTGAATACTTCACAAATATTTCTCCTGACAGAAATCAGTCTCGCACCTTCCTTTACTTGTAATATTCATCCTCTCCCCGGCTTTATTCAGATTAATTGTAACTTCTGTTAGAACAACATTTCTATCTAAAAATTCAGGTTTAAAGGGAAATCAAAATTCTAGCATCCTAGAATATGTTAGTTTTGTAAGATTATTAGTAGCATATTTGTATTATTTGTTAGATTAGTGAGTGATATGATGAAAATATGTATTAACATTCTGATCCTAAACATTTCACATGGGGATATATATTTAAACTATATGATGATAAAGGGTCTGGAAAATAAAACATACGAAGAGCGGTTGCAGGAACTGAGCTTGGCCAGTCTAGTGAAGAGAAGGACCAGGGATGACATGATAGCAGTGTTCCAATACTTGAGGGGATGCCACAGAGAGGAGGGGGTCAGACTGTTCTCTATGGCACCAGAAAGCCAAACAAGGAATAACGGATGGAAGCTGACCAAGGAGAGATTCAACCTGGAAGTGAGGAGAAACTTTCTGATGGTGAGAGCGATCAACCAGTGGAACAGCTTGACAGCGGAGGTTGTGAGAGCCCCAACACTTGCGACCTTCAATGAGAGACTGAACTGCCATCTGTCTCAAATGGTGTAGGAACTCCTGCTTGAACAGGGGGTTGGACTAGATGACCTACAAGGTCCGTTCCAACTCTAATTATAAATCTAAAATCTATGAATGCAAGGACAATATTGTTATTTTTCAATTACACGCATTGACATATTCAACAAGTCAACTCTATAGAAAAGAGAAAGTACATTTGTTGTTGTTAGTTGCGAAGTCGTGTCCAACCCATCATGACCCCATGGACAACGTTCCTTCAGGCCTTCCTGTCCTCTACTATCCCCCGGAGTCCATTTAAGCTCACATAGACTGCTTCAGTGACTCCATCCAGCCACCTCATTCTCTGTCATCCCCTTCTTCTTTTGCCCTCAATCTTTCCCAGAAAGTACATTTAGAATCACACAAAATAGTTGCATAGTTCCACCCCTTCAAACCTTACAGGTTTTTTTGAAACCTCTTATTCAAATTAACTTAAAAAGCATCAATTGTTCATGAATTTGTTTCCAAAGGAAAAGAAGATCCAAAAGTGAAACAGGCTAGTGTTTCATGGTCCACCATATTTCATGAAGCCTTCCCAACTTCCCACATTTCAAATAAAAACAGGGAAGATTTTTAAAGGAAAGTAAGAATAAAACCTTTCGTGCGTCTTCCCTTCCCCCCCCCTCAGATCAGGAAGCATGAACCACCATGAAAATGGCAAAGTGACAGAGAGAGACTGTCATGCAACCCAAAAGCAGCAGCTTTAACCACTTTATGAAACAGAGGAAATCTTAAAAATACAAAGAACGGAAAGTCTGAAGAAATTATATAATAGTCTAAGAGTGAGGTGGAAAATAAAAACCAGTTATATAAAAAGAGACACCTTGCAGGAAATTGGAGAACAGGCCCTGCCAGCAGCATCCACAGGTTCACACTGTTTTTGTCAGAATAACAAAAGCACCATTACAACATGGCTCCACAAGCTCTGTCCCTTTGTGGCATTGCTCTGCCTCCCCCTCCCCAGCAAATGCTGCTAGACTTGCACTAAATTATGAAGCAGAGATAATTTTTTAAAAAAAATGTTCAAGGGACCTTCCTGGCGATCCAACTCAGCCTTAAGAAGTTACAGTTCCCTCTCCTTCCTGGTTCATATCAGGCTCACCAATATCATTTGTGAGGTAAATTGTTCACATTAGGGACAGGGAGATACATCTCAGGGCATGAAAACTAGCTTTCTGTTAGCCAAGCTCTAGGTCTTCCTAAAGCTCGTGGGACTTTTCATAATATGGGGAAGAAAAGATCTATTTTGAAGGGTGCACAAATGTGTGCTGTTATTTCTCTGCAAACCTCTTGAATTTCAGATATTTGGGGATCCCTCTCTAGATTCCTTGGGGGAATGGAGAGGGAAGTATGTTCAGAAGATCTCTTGTCCAATGTTAGATGTAGGCAGCGGCGGGTTCGTAATTTTTTTACTACCACTCTGTGGGCGTGGCTTATTTTGTGGGTGTGGCTTGCCAGGCATGTGACCAGGTGGGCGTGGCTTCTCGGACTGCTGAAGGGAGGGGAACTGAGATAGGTGCCCATTCCCTCTCCCCTCAGCAGCTCGAGAAGCCTCAAACGTGCAAAAATGCCTGGGATCATCACCGCACGTTCGTGGCTTCTTGGACTGCTGAAGGGAGGGGAACTGAGATAGGTCCTGCCACCCATTCCCCCTCCCCTCAGCAGCTTGAGAAGCCTCAAACGTGCAAAAATGCCTAGGATCATCACCGCACGTTCGTGGCTTCTCGGACTGCTGAAGGGAGGGGATTGGAGATAGCTCCTGCCGCCCATTCTTTCAGCGTCTCATGCGCTCCTTCAGCCATCCTCCCCTGCTTGGACTCACTGTGGGGTAGGAAGGCAGCGCATGAGCAGTGCCGGAAACTCAGCTTCTGGGCATGCGCAGAAGAAAATGTTTAAAAATAAATTTAAAAACATTTTTTTAATGGTGGTGCCCAGGCACCGGCAACCGACCGCACCAGTACTGTGACGTCACCAGCGGGCCGCTACCGGTGCTATAGAGTGGACCGCACTGGTAGGAACCCACCACTGGATGTAGGTATCATTGTGCCACACAGCCAGTTAGAATCAAGAGAGAACGCAATGATTATGCATTAAAGGCAAAAATCCAACTGCATCTGCGTGGGAAATGATGCGACTAAGCTCTGACCTGCTTCAGAGGCCTTCGTTGGTCTTCTTGTCTCATTGATCAGAATGAAAGATCTATGATTCCGTGGCTTTTTGTTTAAATCTGGTAACTTTTGTCATACATCCAAACTAGATTGTGTTGCTTCTCCATGTCATATAATATATGTGGGTATATGCATAATTTTGTATGTATGTATGTATGTATGTATGTATGTATGTATGTATGTATGTATGTATGTATGTATATTTATTTACTTATTTACTTATTTACTTATTTAGTCATGTTTATGAAGTGTATATTAGAAGTGGAGATCCTTTGAGAGCTATATGCAACGAATTTTTATTTTAATATATGCCGATTAGTGTACATTCAAAGTGACAATAAAGTTAGTCTAAGTCTAAGTCATTGTTCTTAAGATGCAAGGGAAAACTTTATTAATTATCTGAGTTACTTTTATTCTACCTTTCAGGAATTCATAAGTGCGAAAAGTGATCATAAGTCACTTTTTTTCAGTGCCAGTGTGAACGGTCACTAAGTGAACTGTTGTAAATCGAGGACTACTTGTAGCCTAGAACAATATTTTTATATGTATTTATCCAATTTATATAGCCTTCCATCACGCAAAAAAATTATTTTGGGCAATGTACAAACAATTTTTTAAGGCACAAATGAATGGAACCAATTTTTTTTTTCCAAATGACAATGGATTAAGGAATGAATTAGATTTGTAGATAAGCATCCTGCTGGTTCCAGACCAAAAATAACGGCAGTATTTTTCCTTGTTTGAAATTTAAGAGAAAGACTGGGCATTCTTGAGGTTAAAAACGTCACAGCTAAACAAGCATTTTAGGCAGAAGGCTTCGTGTGTTTCTATCATAATTCCGTCCAGAATATGGAAGATTTGAAAGTTCTAGAAACCTTTCCAAATCAAAAACGAGGAACAGGAAAAGGTGGGGAAATGAAAGGCTTGCAAACGCAGGAGCTGTGCCTTGCCGTGGATCAGGCCGTCTGCTTTAAACAAAGCCCCTTTCTAAAGCTTTCTGAAATAGCTTCTCCACCCACTCACCCCCAGCAAACTGTTTTGAAATCTGTGTTCAATGCTGCTATATATTACTTCACACACACACACACACACACACACACACACACACACACACACACACACACACACACACACAGTGTGCTTGGTACCCTGGTAAGAATTTAGAGAGCAGCCCATATATAATAAACCAAACCTGTAGAGTACCATATGGCTACCAGTTAGCCAGCCAAGAAGATGGCATCTCTGTGAGTGATGAGGCCCCTGTTTCCAAGACATATCCTTAAGTTACGAATTAACGTGACTATGATTATAATCGTGGGTGATTAGAATCTTTGGAAGAGCGTCAAGCTTTCCGTCAGTTGTTGTAGCAAGAGCGCCGGAGCAGGCAATGCTTTTCAGGAAGAGAGTTCAACAGGCCCAAAGCAATTGCTAAAAGATTTTATCGAGGAAAAGAAATTCTTGCATTCGATTAGAACTTCTTTAATGGAGAAAGAGAAGGCAGAAGAAGGTTGACTTCTTCTCCTTTGGAGTTCTGAGTACTCTGAATTTCTCTATTTTTCACAGGTGGATTTATTTATTTTTATGTATTTATTTTATTTGTCAAAACATGTACAAGATAGCAGGTATTGATATAAACATAAACAAAAGCAAAGTAGGTACAAGTAAATTTGGACAATAGGACAGTAAGACAGGGATGGTAGGCACAATGGTCCGCTTATGCACGCCCCTTACAGACCTCTTAGGAACGGGGTGAGGTTCGACTGTAGACAGTCTAAGGTTAAAGTTTTTGGGGTTTGGGGAAGAAACCACAGAGTCAGGTAGTGCATTCTGATGACAAACAAGGGGACGAATCTTGCTATCCACAAGAGTCCTACAGAATATGATTCTGTTCATACAGTCTATATTCCATCCTTATTAGATATGTTCTTTAAAATTGGGCTAAATGACTAATGTGGTCCTCCCATCACTCTGTTTCCTTCTCCGTGTCCTCAATACCATTGACATTTTTCTGCTGGTACCTGATAGTTCTCGACTTATAATTGGTCGCTTAGTGACCAAAGTTGTGATAGATCCCGAAAAAGATATGTATGACCAGCATTCCAAGTTCCAATGGTCGGCTTTCTCCCATGGTCACAGGATCACATTTTGGGTGCTTGGTAACCAGCTTGCACTTATGGCCATTTGCAGCATTCCGAGGTCACATGACCACAATTTACGGCTCTGCCACAAACCAGCATTTACTTCCAATTTCCATCCCCCCAAAAAATGCCCCATAGTGAACAATGCGTTTTCTTAATGATTGTGGGGTTTGCTTGATGATCGCCAGAAAAAAAAGATTATAAAATTAGGTGCAATCACATGATGACCTTCTTAACACAACTTAATTGCAGGCTTAATGATTGTTGCAATTCAAGGACTACCTAGAGTCAAATTAAATAGGATCTATAGGAGAACTCCACATCTCTCTTAGTCTTGAGAGTTTTATTGTTGAAACTGCCCAGGGGTGGGTTCCACTTACCTTCGCCACCAGTTCGCATCGCGACGTTTCACACGTGCACATCCCCTTGTGCAATTTGGCTTCCGCGCATGCTCAGTAGCAGGAATCAGCCTGAAACACAGCTGAGGAGCTGATCAGCTGTGCTTCAGGTGAAGAAATAAAGGTCAGTATTAACCCAGGGGTGGGCGGGAGGGCCCTTTTTCAAGCAGCGGAAGAGGAGAAGCCATCCAAACAGGGAAAAATTAGCAAAAAATTCCCAAAAATATATGGTGGCGCCCTCAGACCGGCGCAGACCAAACCAGATCCGTGATGCCATCGTGACATCACCAGCGGATCACTACCGGTTTGGGCGATCCGGTCTGAACCAGGAGGAACCCACCCCTGAAACTGCCTAAACACAACTTGAAATGTACATCTCATGCATGAAAAACACTCCATGTATGCATCACAATTCTGCCTATCTGAGAGGGTACATTCCTCAATACCATTGGTTCCAACTCCAGTTCCAGGTTATATCCAGCAAAAATGTTTTTACTTCCTTAGCTTCGGGCACGGAAGAAACAGATGCCCTCACTTTTCCACAGCAGAGGAACTGTAGGCCAGAGATGAGCAAGTGCAAACTCCTCTGCAAACTTACTGAAAAACAAAAAGTTATTTGGAGGAGGTTGCGTTTTGTTTTGTTTTCTGCTAATTTTAAAATTCACTCCCCTCCCCCCTCCCCACTCCCGAATTCCAGCGAGTAAGATTTACTCAAGGTCACTGTGACTTGCTTTCGCAGTTCCTTGAGTACAAGTTGAAATAATTGTGGCGTGGCAGAACTTGTTCACAGTAAGGCCTGCAAGAGTTCATCTTCAAGTTCGTGGCCTTAACTTCATAACAGGCTTTTGTCCTCTCTTCATTTCTCTGAAATGATTTTGCGTAATATTTAAGCTGATTTAAAAAAAAATTGGAAAAATTCAGAAGACTGTTCGGTCTTTAGCAAATGTCCACTTGTGCAGGAGCTAAGCCCAAGAAAGCACATGGAGAAACTGATGCTTCAGCAGTTGGCAACTTCCCAGGTTCTGTAGCAACAGGGAGAAGGAAACATGATGAATAGTCAAAGAAGTCATTTTTTTATGACCTGTAAATGATATCATCGGCAAAACATGATGCTCCCATCACTACTCCTTTCCAGACAGTGAGGATGCTCCTAATAAAAATTATTGGTTTACTTTATAGTGTGCAATTATTCATAACACAAAAGGCAAATGTGTGCAAAATACAAGTGTCCTTGTATTGCCCAAAGAGTCTATTCCGTTTCTAAGTGATTGGGGAAAAGGCATTGTGCAGTGGAGGGAGGCTCAAAAAACTTTAATCCAGAATAGTCCAGGGGGACATTGCTTGGAAAATGAACTGAGAGTGCATTCCTGCCCCCAGGGGTAACCTGACCATAGCTCTGTGTAACACATGTGCAAGCTGGTGTTGAGATGATGATGATGATGTTATCCATTCTGTTGAGTCCGACAATTGGCAATTCTATGGGCCAGGTCTCTCCACATCTTCTGATCTTGCATGATTTCTTTAAGTTTTTCTGTGCTCTGGTATTGGCGTTGATGGTGTCCAGCTACCATGTTCTTTGACGGCCTGGTTTCCTTTTACCTCTAACTCTTCCAAACATAATCGCTTTCTCCAGTGAATTCTCCCGCATGATATGAACATATTACTCTAACATTGGAATAATTGAGGATGAGTTAAGACTGCCACAGGCATATAGCTGAGGACAAAATGAAGGTAACATCTTCAAGCAAAAGAAGCAAAAGAAACACAAAACTGGGGTGTGTTTGTGCCATGTTTAAGTGCAAGTGCGAAAGGATCTTAGTTGATCTTCATATACTCTCCTAGATTTATAAGTCAGAGTCTCTGCATATCACATTTTGCCTAGGTTTCTCAGATTATCCTTGGACTGGAGACTGACGTGTGCAAGTAGGCAAGAGCCGTGGTGACGCAGTGGTTAGAGTGCAGTACTGCAGGCTTCTTCTGCTGACTGCCGGCTGCCTGTAATTTGGCAGGTTGAATCTCACCAGGCTCAAGGTTGACTCGGCCTTTCATCCTTCCAAGGTCGGTAAAATGAGGACCCAGATTGTTGGGGGCAATATGCTGACTCTATAAACTGCTTAGAGAGGGCTGTAAAGCACTGTGAAGCGGTATATAAGTCTAGGTGCTATTGCTATTGCTATTAATAAGATGCAGTTTCTCCAATCACTTAATAGACGAGTCCTGGATGAAATTATATCTAGTGCAAACTTTCACCTGATGTAGTAAAAAGAAGGAAGGGCCAACCGGGGGGAAAAACCAACAAAAGGTATAGAAGAAATTAAAAGGTAATAGTAGAGGAGGAATCAAACGAACAGTAATAGGAATTTATTTTCCATTAGGCACCTTCAAGCTACCACAAAGGCAACCATTGAAAGAAGAAACTGTAGCAATAGGGCCAAATAAAATTTAGGAAGATCATTTCAGGAGGGAGAGATTGAGGAGCAAAGAACATTAAGCAGCTCCAAATTCCAGAAAGGGGGAGAAGCAACACCAGGTGAGTGTTTTGGGGGTTGAGAAGCCTACCAAATTTAATGAAGCCCAAATCTTTGGTTTTAATATTATGAACCAAAGGATGCTCAGAAAAGAAATGGCAGAATGTTCTACTTTTGCAGAGGAGGAAGGCCATGTGCCCTGGAAACAGTCCCATGTCATCTGCCTCATAATGTCACAGTATATGACAGCAGGGCTCACAGCATTGCCATTGGCAGGGGAAGGGTGGAATGACAAAATGTATATTGCAATGCTAACTTGGCCCTTTTCGTCCATTGTGGTGTCATAATGCACATTTTGTCATTCCAACAATATCTCAACTTGCTGCAGATGTATTTTGTGTAAATAGAGCCATGGTGGCACAGTGGTTATAATGCAGTATTGCAGTCTAACACTGCCGAGTTCCAGCAGTTCGATCCTGACCGGCTCAAGGTTGTACTCAGCCTTCCATCCTTTCGAGGTTGGTAAAATGAGGACCCAGATTGTTGGGGGCAATAGGCTGTCTCTGTAAACTGCTTACAGAGAGTTGTAAAGTAGTATGAAGCGGCATATAAGTCTAAGTGCTATTGCTATTGCTAAATAAAAAAATCAATCCATGCAATATCTCCTTTCTTCTTGGTTTTGTTTATAATTGTGATCCTTAACAGTCTTAAAAAGGAGTAAAAGACTTCCCCTTAATATTAGCCTCGCAAGAAAAGCAACCCTGTGAGTAAGATTAGGCTAAGGGGAAATAACTGATTTAAAAAATCATCCACCAAACTCCTTAATAAAATGGAGACGCCAACCTGGGTGTCCTCACTGCAGGTCTGCCACTTTAACCACTAAATCGTGCTGGTTTGGGAAAGGGCCCATCTCAAAAGCTCTGTGAGTGCAGAAAGCCACGGGAGACAACACTGAACCAGAGAGACAATGGCACGCATAAAGCTGCATGCCAAAACTTTCTCTTAGATGCAACATCTCCATTTTTACCATTGTTTCTATTCTTTACTTTTAATGTTACACTTGGCGGAACCTCAATTAACTTCCCAGCTGACACTAATACTAGTCTTCATTTTATTACATTATCTCTGGCCTGGCAAATTTAGTGAGGTCTTCTGTACCCTGATTCCATATTATTCGAGAAAGAAGCAGACCTCTATGTTATCTTAACCACTTGACTTAGTTGCTTCGAATCACCGATAGCATTTAGCAAAGTGTAGGTCATCTTTTGATAATAGCACCTTGAAGGCATCCAGGTAAAGTAGTATTAGTTCTACCTGTCTCTTGTATAGGGAATCTCCATTACTATGCTTTATTTCATTTTTTAAAAATCTTCATTTGCAAAAGGAACTGAAGTTAGTCATTTAGTATCTGACATTTTTTTTCTCTTCTGAGTCAAAATTGAACCAGTGCCCAGTATTGCTTAAAGGTGTTAATTGCTAGATTGGATGTAAAAACGAAGGTTGTGACCCCCTCTGGTAATTAAATATCCTGTGGCATTGTTCCCAAGAAAAAGAAGCTAAACACACTTTTCTGGCTCCATACTATGGAAAAGGGTTATTTCATCCTAAACTGCTTTTTTTTTTTTGCAAATGATTTCTTTTGAAGTGCTTGTGATAAAATCTATGCACTGCAGAATCTTTATATTTCCCACATTAAGATTTTGAAAAGAAAGGGCCATTTCAGATGGGCACTAAGCTCCAAATTGGCTTGCTGGATCAGCTCTTGGCTGCCTAAAATGTTATCTTTACTCTGTGGTTTAAAGTAGATCCACTACCACCTGCATCAACATAACTGCAGGAAAGGGGGAAAAAATCATTGGTCTAGCACTGGGCATATTCTTCGATCCCATATTTCATCTTACAATAGCTCTGCAAATGAACTGCCTTTTTATAATCTGTAAAACACTGCAAGACACTCCCCCTTACAGGGGAGGTGGGGCCATAAAAATTAAATAAATAAATAAGTAAATAAATGATGATGATGTTCGTCCATCATATTCAAAGAGGACCTTGACATCTATCAATTGGGGGGGATGTCAAGACTGCGTGAACTGGATTAAAGTGAGGGAGAGGTGCGCATAGTCAGCCTCACTCTCTCTTCCCAGATTCCATCTTGCTCCAAATAGCAGGACAAGAGTCAAGACAGTTGGAGATGGGCTGGGCGCATTGTTGACCAGGGCATCTTTCGTGTCTTCCCATGCTCTTAGTGTACCATATCTTGCAGAAACTGCCTTCATGACCCTTGTCCTATTCTAGTAGATTTCATTCACTCAGTCCACCGGAATCTGTCTTCACATGCTCGGGATAGACAAGTCCCTATCTCACCGAAGGCTGATGACCCAACAGCTACTTTCAACCAGGTTTGGCCAGCCTGTCGAAGCTGTTGCCCGGGGTGTGGCCGCTGCGCATGCTACAGCTGCTAGGAGCCACAGGTGAGAGCTGAGTGACAGGTGGGGACCAAAGGTGAACGAGCTGCCCTAAAAGCTGCCCTAAAACGAGCTGCCATAAAAGGACACGACATGGCCCTACACCAGAGGTGCTACCCCTCCCTGAACACCCCATACACCCCAAGTAAATAAATAAATACATACACACATACATACATATATACAGGCAGTCCTCAGCTTACGACACAATTTTGCCCAAAATTTCCGTTGCTAAGTGAAACAGTTGTTAAGGAAGTTTTGCCCATTTTATCATGTTTCTTGCCACAGTTGCTAAGTGACTCACTACTAATTGTTAAATTAGTAACATGGTTGTTAAATGAATCTGGCTTCCCCATTGACTTTGCTTGTCAGAAGGTGAACACATGACCTCGAGATATTGCAACTGTCACAAACACAGCTAGTTGCCAAGTGGCCAGATTTTGATCATGTTGATCACGGGAATGCTGTAATGGTCATAAAGTGAAAAACGGTCATAAATCACTTTTTTCAATGCCATTGTAACTTCAAATGGTCACTAAATTGAATGGTTGAATGGTCGAGGGCTATCTGTAAATAAATAAATAATATCGTACAAAAGACAATGGAAGACAGACAAGCAGACAATAGATAGATGATAGATAGATGATAGATGATAGATAGATAGATAGATAGATAGATAGATAGATAGATAGATAGATAGATAGATAGATAGATAGATAGATAGATAGATAGATATAGATATAGATAAATAGATAAAGAAAAATGTGTAATATTATATATGTATGTTAGTATACATTTTATATCAGTTCATATATTTGATTACTTGTGTCATGCATGAAAGACCAGAGCCATTGATTAAGTTCCAATTAAACTGATTTATTGCTCACACCTATGCACAAGAATCTAATCAACTAATTAGCATTAATGGAATTTAAGAGGAGTACGACTACTTAGACTACTTGTGGGAACATAAAGACTCTAGGCTGATTCCTCCTTTGACTCCTCTTTTGGCTCATTAATTGGTCATTAGTTGCTCCATTTTAGACACGAGGAATTGAGACTGATTTGCGGCACCTTCCAAGATGATCCCAAGACATTTTGCTCTATGTGGTGAAAGGCAGTGAAACATAATGATTGCAAGTGTTAGGAAATAAATAAATCTTCTGCAAAGTGACAGAGGTTTGCCATGAAAAGTAAGAATGCTAGCTGAGATGCTAAAGACTGAGTTGCAAGGGTCTGTAACTGGAAGAAGCAGAAGAAAAATAATCCTCATAAAAGTTATAGTAAGAGGTAGAAATCAAGAAACATACAATGAGGTTTCTTGTCAGACTGTATGGGACAGTAAAGAAATCAGAAGATTTCTTTGGAGAGTTTTGAAAGAGGAGGGGTTCTACTTATGAGTAGGAAGTAAAAAGGAGAGAACAATGAATTTCTCTGTGCAGCAATTTGCCTAACTGGGATTCCATTCCATTTGCATAACTTGAAAGGCAGGTAACTACTTGGGCTGTACATAGAGTTCAGGAGGTTGGTTGTCTTCTTAGCCAATGTGGATAAAGAGCAGCTTGCCATTTCACTAGAGAAAAGATCACCCAGTCGATTGGCTGGGAGGGGGTGACAATCAAGTCTGAAGGACAAGGAAGGAACCAGCCTGGATTTGGATAAGGCAGAGGGGAGGACACTCATAGCCCCAAAGTTTCAGAAGACAATGAGGAGACTTGCTACTTAAGACAATGGAGGAGTCCTCTGTTTCCCATGAGCACTTTGCAAAGGCTGGGGAGAAGAAATTGCTTTGATTACGTAGATCATGGGTGTCAAACTCGCGGCCCCGCGGGTTTGGATGCGTCATGCGTTGGCCACGCCCACGCCCGGTTTAGCAAAGAGGAAAAAAGTCACGATATGTCACGTGACAACAACGTGATGCCGCGGGTTTGACACCCTGGATATGTAGATCCTTTGCTTTTGAAACATCCTGAAAAAATGAATCTCTGTGGGTGCACCTGCTCAGTTGGTTGTGTGTGAATTGCTTCCTCTGAGCAAGCTTCTGCTCAGACTATAGACATTCATCTGTGTTCAGTAATAAAATAGTGCTCTGCTCAGATCTAAAAATCAAATTATTATTTTTAAATATTTTTATTTATTCATTTTTCTTTAACATATATAAGTATTTAATAAACAGTGTATTGTCTGGGTCATTTTACACATACATAATAATAGTAATAATAATATTCTTTACTTGTATATACTAGTATTTTTCCAACTTCTAATTTCTACCTTTATTATCTATATTTCTTTGGTAGAAAAGCTATTATTATTTTTTATTGGATGCCCCAAGAAGTAGGGATAATACTTTCTTGTAGCCTCCTCCCTTCCTGTTGGAAAACTTGGTAGTTAGCTTGTTTAAAATGAACTGGAGAGTAGCTGAGGGGGACAGTGCTTCAGAGATTGCTCCTCAAATTTAGCATCGGTGTCTGTGTTAAACAGGGGCTACAGCGAGGTGGCCCTGCCCACTGCCCCTTCAACCTAGATACTGGATTGACAGTAAAAATTAATTTTCTCCACAGTGGAGACAGGCAAGCTGAAGTAATATTCAGCTACCGCCCTAGTCAGAATTGTAAGATAAAGCTTGCCTTTCTCCTCAAGCAGTAAAAAGAGCAGGGCTGACTGTTGTAAGAAAGAAACTGGCCTGTTCCAAAGCAATAGAGATGTGAAAGAGAGAAAGGCGGGGAAACGGAACAAAACTTTAAAAACCAGAACAGAAATAGAACAGAAAGCCAATGTTACTGCTTGTCCCCCAAATTCTATGTTGCTGAGTAGATTATAACTACTCTAAAGATCCATGGGAATTGGCAAACTGCAAATCTGCCTGTTAAGAGCTCCCTTAAGTGTTAGGACTATCAGGTTACTTTTCCAGTCCTTTCCTATTCTGCATAAATTGCAGGTAGTCCTCACTTACAGATCACAATTGGGACATGCAACTCTGTCACTAAGCTCTTCGGTCACTTAAGCAGAAAATCATGTCACTGCAATGGAGTCATGATGTGACTTCCCATTCAGTCATTTAGTGAATCACTGAGGTTATGAAGCAAATCATCACATGACTCCAACTTACGATTTTACCTCAACGTTCTTCATAAATTCTGTTTGTTGCAAGACGGTCAGAAAGCACAAGAACAGCAATCAGGTGACCGTGGGATGCTGCGGCCATCGTAAATGTGATAAACATGACAATTGGTAAGTGAAAACTAACTCTACTTCACGTTCTCTGAAGACTTTTCGGAAAGTTACCATAACAGGTAGACATTTTGGGGGTTTTGTAAAAGAATTAGCCTTGTATGCAGCCGCAAACAGAGAAGAGCCAACCTCTTCTGTGGTTTGATGAGACTGACAGGCCCCAGCAGAAATGTAGCCATGACTTTCCAAACTGTGGTCATATTTACCTGAAAGAAACACAACCCTGAATTGAAGGTAAAGCTACTCCCACCCTTCCTTCCATTGCCAAAAGGAAGATTAGACAGGACCAAAAAAAGAGAAAAAAATTTCAGTTCCATATTTTCAAGGAATCTAACATGACCTCTAATTTGAATCATTTCGGGGAAACTCTGATCTTCCTTTCAGGTTGATAAAATATAACAATGCAGCTTTTCTACAATATCCACTTTCTACCTCATTTGGTTTTGTTTTGTTTTTCTCCCTCTCCCTGCATGGTGGTGGGGTATTGCTTAATATTGCCTCCAATCTGTTGGAAAACTTGCTAACTGTTATATGATTAGCTATTTATCTTAATAAGGATGTGACTGTGTTAATACTAAAGTATTCCTTTGTATTGAAGTGGTGCAACATTAGTTCAAATATTTTATCAAGAGATATACTAATTGCAAAGCTTTGTTTCCTGGTCTTTTTCATTGCATGAAATAATCAAGAATAATCTCCCCAAACTCAATATCTTTTGTTCATTCAGTTCACAGAATAGCAAGGCAACTTAATCATTCTTGTCCCATAGCAAAAACAAAACAGCTGCTGTTTCATGTGAATGCAGGCTAACCAAAACCTATTTCAGTTTTCCACCACACTTGTGTTCTATGTGACAATGCAGACTTCATCAGAAATTAGTAGTAGAGCTGCTTTTTTTGTAGGCTGGTTGGTTTTTATTTTTATTTTTTTTAAAATAATCTTTATTAAATTTTCCATTAAAAAGAAACACACAAAATATATACAAAACAACAACATACAGACAAAAAAGAAACATGTAACATATAACAAACTATAAACATATAACGTAAGCATAGCTTACAATTAAAGCAACAAATACGAACCGATAAAACAAGTTTATTTATTTTTATTTATTTATTTTTGTCAAGTACGTGTTGGTAATATACATAGATATAACATTGTTTATATACATAAGATGGGTACTGATAAGAGGGAACATTAGGACAGGGACGGTAGGCATGCTGGTGCACTTATGCACGCCCCTTACTGACCTCTTAGGAATCGGGTGAGGTCAACAGTGGACAGTCTAAGGGTAAAGTTTTGGGGGTTTGGTGACAAAACCACAATGTCAGGTAGTGAGTTCCAGGCATTTACCACTCTGTTGCTAAAGTCGTATTTTCTAAATCAAGTTTGGAGCGGTTCACTTTGAGTTTGTATCTGTTGTGTGCTCGTGTATTGTTGTGGTTGAAGCTGAAGTAGTCGTTGACAGGAAGGACGTTGTTCATTTTCCTTTAACAGCCTGTTACTATTAATTCCTTAACTATTTACATTTTAATTATTATAAATTTGTTAGTTCCTATAGATTGAGTCACCTATTTCAATTTCAACCATTATTTCATTTATTCTCCAAGTTTGAATAGACATATTGTATTAGCCAAAATACAAAAAGTGAGACAGTATAATATAGTATAGTGTAATACGATGTAATTTGTTATGATGTTGCAAGAAGCTCTTTTATAATAAATTTCTATATTTTTTTTGTTTTAGCCAAATGTACCATCTATCCCATGTTTTGTAAAAGTCTGTTTCGTTTTTATCCTGAATTTCCATAGTTAATTTGCTCATCTCCGCTGCTTCCAAAATTTTCGTCACCACAGTTATTATTGTCGGTATTGAATCTGTTTTCCAATTTTGTGCATAGATACTTCTGGCTGCCGTGATGATATGTAAAATCAAGTATCTATCTTCTTTGGTAATTTTCTCTCTGAATATGCCTAGTAAGAAAAACTCCGGTTTTAGTTCCAAATTTCATGCAGTAATTTGTTCAATCATGTTTTTAATTTTTTCCCAAAATGGTTTCACCTTGGGGCATGTCCACCAGAGTTGATAATATGACCTGTTTTCTTTTTTACATTTCCAGCATTTGGTTGGTTGGTTGGTTTTTAATTCATGTCATTATGTATAGTCAGGTTTTTTTTACACTTTTCCAAAATTAGGTTAGATGACTTTTCCTTTCCCCATTCCAAATGCAGCACTTCCCATGGCAGTAAGCATTATGGTATCTTGACAGTGACACTCTTACTATCTGAGCTGTCTTTTAGACTACACTTTAGTAACTCTTGGACTTGGAGAGTTAGAGAGTCACACACTTCAGAAATGACTGACTGAAATCTTTCAATTCATCCAGGTAACTTTTATGATTGAGAATGGATTTGAACCTGGATACTTCCACTTATGGCCAATAATGTAACCATAATTGTTCAGCAGGCTGAGGCAAAGAGGCAGTCCTGGAACCAGGGAAATCCGGGGGCCGGGAAGGGGACAGAATGGATCTGCCCTCAGTGTAGAAGGGATTGCCACTCTTGGATTGGCCTTTTTAGCCACACTAGATGCTGTTTTAGGAACTCTTTCCATAGTCTTTCAAGACTGAAAGTTGCCAATGATGATGATGAATAGTTCACTCCTTCTCAATGAGGACATGCTGGATTTGAAAACATAATATTTTATTTTATTTATTTATTTTTGTCAAGTACGTGCTGGTAATATACATAGATATAACATTGTTTATATACATAAGATGGGTACTAATAAGAGGGAACATTAGGACAGGGACGGTAGGCACGCTGGTACATCCTTACTATGCCTCCTTTCTTCCTCCCTTCCTTCCTTGGCAATTGCCTGAACAATTCCCTTCAGTTTTCTTGTCAAGATTTCTAAAGCCCTTGTCTGCTTCACAGAGCTGAAAGAGAGGGTCTGGCCCAAGGTCACCCAGCTGACTTTATGTGTAAGACAGGACTAGAACTCACAGCTCTAATCCTGGTTTCTAGACTGGTGCCTTAACCACTATGCCACACTGGCTGTCAGTGTGTTTCTAGTGCTCCGTTTTGCCGCCATCTTTGGCTGATACTGCAGTTTAGGGAGGTACAATGTGCAGCCATCCAGATGTTTTGAGCCCCAGCTCCACCAACTATAAAGAGCACAACCATGTACGAAGGTGCAGCCCAACAATATCTGAAGGGCCACCTTTTCTCCCTTTTCCATCAGATCACAGAAAGAGAGAATGTGGTTAACCTCCCAGGGTGTCCTCTAATTACCAAATGAGATGGGGATCTTATGCAATATGAGATAACCATCTCAGACTTCAGATTTGGGACACAATAAGATGGCAGCAAGTTGTTCCTTGTTTAATGCCTGCATTCTTTTCTTACAAAGGAGGGGGAGAAACACTTGTGGATTTTCTCCCTATGACTAAATAAGTTGAGCCTGCAGTTTGGCTTCAGTGAGTGTGGGAACCATTACTAGCTTCGCTTCAGGTAAGCACATGTTAAGCCATCCCTTCCTTCCCTCACACGCAAGCCTGTTCAAGGGTTCTCCAGTTCTGTTCGGAGGCTGAGTAACCCTTGAACTCAGACAATAAAGATTCTATAGCATACAGCAGATGCATGACTGATCCTGTTGCTTCATTTGAAAATGTCGTGAAGACTTGAGTTAGTGACATGCAAAATCATTATCTCACTTCTCTTCCCATTATTTCTCAATCATTTGGCTTCTGACATTTCTTTGAAGGAAGAAGAGAAATTCTCCGGTGTGATAGAGTGGTCCTGTGATTACCTAGTTAGGAGGGGTCAAGAAGGAATGTAGGAATGTGTTCATTTTCATTGTTATTATCATCTCTCCACTGGTTTATTTATTTATTTTATTTATATATTTTGTCAAGTACATATTTGATAATATACATAAGTATAACATTATTTGAATACATAAGATGGGTACAAATAAAAGGGAACATTTGGACAGGGATGCTAGGCACGCTGGTGCACTTATGCATGCCCCCTACTCTTAGGAATGGGGTGAGGTCAACAGTAGACAGTCTAAGGGTAAAGTTTTGGGGATTTGGGGAGGAAACCACAGAGTCAGGTAGTGAGTTCCAGGCATTAACCACTCTGTTGCTGAAGTTGTATTTTCTGCAATCGAGCTTGGAGCGGTTCACTTTGAGTTTGTATCTGTTGTGTGCTTGTATATTGTTGTGGTTGAAGCTGAAGTAGTCGTTGACAGGAAGGACATTGTAGCAGATAATTTTATGACCTACTCTTAGGCCATGCTGAAGGTGACGTAGTTCTAAGTTTTCTAAGCCCAGAATTTCAAGTCTAGTGGCATAAGGAATTCTGTTGCAAGCAGACGAGTGGAGGACTCTTCTCGTAAAATATCTCTGGACACGCTTTATTATATTAATGTCCGATATGCAGTGTGGGTTTCAGACAGATGAGCTGTATTCAAGGATTGGTCTGGCGAAAGTATTATTATTATTATTATTATTATTATTATTATTATTATTATTATTATTATTATTATTATTATTATTATTATTATTATTATTATTATTATTATTATTATTATTAGACTTATATACCGCCTCATAGTGCAAGCACTCTCTAAGCGGTTTACACCATTAAGCAATGTATATATTTATATTGCCCCCAACAATCTGGGTCCTCATTTTTACCTACCTTGGAAGGATGGAAGGCTGAGTCAACCCTGAGTCGGTGAGATTTGAACAGCTGAACTGATGATCACAGTCAGCTAAAGTAGCCTGCAGTACTGCACTCTAACTGCTGCGCCACCTCGGCTCACCTCGGTTTTATATGCTCTGGTTAGTAGTGTAATATTACCGGAGAAGAAGCTACATAAGATTAGGTTTACAACTCGTAATGCCTTTTTGGCAATATTGTTGCTGTGGGCTTTGGCGCTTAGATCATTAGATATGAGTACTCCAAGGTCTTTGACAGAGTAAGGATCGTCTGCAAGGTCGTGTCCATTCAGTTTGTATTTGGTATTCTGGTTCTTCTTGCCAATGTGTAGGACAGAGCATTTGTTGGTTGAGATTTGGAGTTGCCAGTGGTTTGACCATTCTGACACAAAGTCGAGATCTTTTTGAAGGGTAGCAGTGTTGTCGGTGGTGTTAAAAAGTTCTAATGTGATCGCAAAGGTCATTTGTATAAAGTATAAAGAGTGTTGGTCCTAGTACGCTGCCTTGGCAAACACCGCTGTTAACAGGTACAGGATTTGATAGGATGCTCCCTATTTTGACCACTTATTATCTGTTTGACAGGAACGCAGCTATCCAGTTATGTAGGTGTCCAGAGATGCCGTAGGATTTTAGTTTCAGAAGTAGTTTGTCATGTACCACTGAGTCGAAGGCTTTATGTAAATTGCGTCTATTGTTTTGCCCTGGTCAAGTTTTGAAGTCCATATGTTTTTGCAGTGTAGTAGTTGTAGATTGCAGGATAATTTTTTCCTGAGACCGAATTGCTTGTTTGAGAGTAGGTTCTATGTTTCTAAGTGGAGGGTAATGGATTGGTTTATGATTGATTCCATGACTTTACAGGTGACGCAGCATAAAGAGATTGGTCTGTAATTTTCAACTAGGCTGGGATCTCCCTTTTTGAAGATGGGGATGACCATGGCTAGTGACCATAGGTTTGGTAGAGAGCTGGTCCTGAAAGATTTATCAAAAATTATGATCAGAGGTTAAGCCATAGCAGTGGAGAGCTTTTTAAAAAAGTTTGCACATAGTCCATCAGGTCCGATTGACAGAGATGGTTTTAGGCTGCATAGTGCTTTTTCAATGTTATCTTCTGTGAAATCTATTTGTGTTAAATCGTTGTAATTATTTGTGGTACGACTAGGGAATTTTGGCCATGAGCCGTTGCTGTTTACAAAGACTGAGGTGAAGAATGTGTTGAAGAGGTTGGCTTTAACTGTTTCATCATTGCATTCTTTGCCGTTAGGTCCTTTTAGTGGTGGGAGGGATCTTGAGTCCTTAAGTTTGCTGTTTACAAAATTGTAGAAGGCGCAGTTGGATTTTGTGCGCAGAAGGTTTTCCTCTTGTTTGCTGTGGTAGTTGGTTCCCATATTTCAATTGAATATCCCAAGGGAAGTCAACGTAAGGGAACTGCTCTGTTGGTTTTTTTCAGAGTAGGAAATGTGAGCGGCCAGGGAGGCTTCAGGGGACTGGAAAACTAGGTAACAGTAACAGAGTTGGAAGGGTCCTTGGAGGTCATCTAGTCCAACCCCCTGCTCACGCAGGAGACCTGTACTAGGGATTCGAACCGCCGAACTGCCAACCTTTCTGATCGACAAGCTCAAAAAACTACATAACAGAGAACAATAATGCTGGTGGTTAAATATCCACCATCACTACTTGCCAACAACAAAGTAGAAATACCATCAAATAGAAAGAAACAATTAAGCAGTCCCTTTTAAAATGTTATATTTCACATGGAATTCCTCAATAGTTCTTTAATCTTCCCAAATAAAAATAGATATTAAAATATCACTTCTTTGAACTAACATACAAAAAGGATGTTGCTTGTCTCCCCATCCCAATTGGTTTTTCATGGTGGTATTGCGAATACAGTATATAAGATATCCCAGTTTGCATACATCTCCAGTCACGTGGGATGATGAGCTATAATTCTGAGGAAATGAAAAGTGAGCAGATGGGGTTAAAGCAACCTTTCTCTTTGGCAAGAAAACATTTTAAAAACAAACCCAGCCCAAACTTTGTTCCACGTATCTGTGTTAATATCTGCAGACAACATCCAGGTTGCCCCTCAGACAATAATCAGAGCAGGTTTAATTCTAACTTTTCTAAGGGCTTGGCATTTTAACTTTAGAACTGCATTAATGCTGGAGGGGGGGGGGAGAGAAAAGTATACAGAAAGGTTATCTCCATGGTGATTGTTTTCCTATATTCAGATTATAGCTTTAACATACAGTATAAGGATCCTATAAGGAAGGACGGTAGATCAATAGAAGAACAAATGTAATCATTTCTACTCCCACCCCCAACATGAATTATAAAATCAAGCACATGCAGATTTAAATAAATACAGGGTTGAAAAGAGTACATTAAATATTTTAGGTAGAGACAAATATTTAGAATATATTTCAACTTTTTTTTTTCAATTCTCCTCTTAACTCTAGTACAGTGATGGCGAACCTATGGCACGCGTGCCAGGGGTGGCACGCGGAGCCATATCTGCCGGCACGCGAACCGTTGCCCTAGCTCAGCTCCAGCGTGCATGTGCACGCTGGCCAGCTGATTTTCGGCTCGCACGGAGGCTCTGGGAAGGTGTTTTCGGCTTCTGGAGGCCCTCGGGGAGGGGAGGGGGGCGTTTTCGCCCTCCCCAGGCTCCAGGGAAGCCTCTGGAGCCTGGAGAGGGTGAAAAACGGGCCTACCAGGTCCACCGGAAGTTGGGAAATTGGCCGTTTCCGGCCTCCAGAGGGCCTCCGGGGGTGCGGGGGAGGCCATTTTCGCCCTCCCCAGGGATTGAATTATGGGTGTGGGCACTCGCACATGCGCAATAGCACGTGCGCACGCGCTTTCGGCACCTGAGGAAAAAAAGGTTCATCATCAGTGCTCTAGTATGTCTTAGAAAAAGAATCTGCAAGCTTTCCAGAAACTGTTTATCTGTTCCTTGTAATGTCAAATGAAGAAAGGATCCAACTAAAAGACTTATGAGACTTGTGAAATGCTTTGGGTGGGGGTCCAGGCACTGCCCCCACTTGGAACTGTCATTAGTTCCAAGGTTAGGTATGATTTTCATAACAAATTATGATGGTTTGTATTACATTTTTATATGTCAGAGTTTTTAATCACATGTTCCGTTAGCTACTTTTAAGGTCATCTGGATAAAGAAATGAGAGATTGTTTAAATAAACCAACAAATGTGGACTCTGGGTAGAAATGGCATTTGGCACATAGAAAATTGTCATATATCGATAACCTAGTAGTAAGAAAATTAGAGCCAGTTTGGTGTAGTGATTAAGGCAGCAAGCTTGAACCCAGGAGACGATGCACAAAGTCAGGTGGGTGATCTTGAGCCAGTCACTCCCTCTCAGCCCTGGGAAAATGGTAAGGGCAAATCACTTCTGCATCATTACCAAGAAAACCACAGGGACTTGTCCAAGTAGTCACCAGAAATCAACACTGACAGGAAGACAGGAGAAGGGAGAAAGATATATTTTTATCTTTTGAACAGGAACAAGATAGATAATAAGATGGTTTGTCTTGGGTAATCTTATTCCAAATCTCACCATAGTCACTTTAGCTTTTGGTATAACATAAGCCTCATTTTTATAGCTCTAAAATGTTGATCATCTGAGCAGAAGAAACTAAAGCTAAGGAACATTGGGACAATGATAGATTTGGTTCCCCATTGAATGGCACTCAAAAAGTAAGTTTGTCAAGTGACTAACATTTTTCAGAATCAATTAATTATGATTCTTTTACTGATTAGTCAATCAATTGAGCACTTTATGCCTTCCATAAAATAGGCTCTCTCTACCTGCTATGTTTCTTCCATAGATCAAGGATTTTCTCCCCCTGTGGTGGCAGAAGAGAAGCACATTATTCTATGTAATATTTCTAGGGCAGTGATGGCAAATCTTTTTTGGTTCGTGTGCCAAAAGGGAGTGCCGCGGGAGGGGCCCCGTGCGTGCATGCCCACACCCATAATTCCATGCGGCCCCCCATGCATGCCCATTTTTCACTCTTCCCAGGCTTCAGAGCCTTTCTAGGAGCCTGGGGAGGGCGAAAATGGCCTCCCCCCCCGGAGGCCCTCCGGAGGCCAAAAATGGCCCATTTTCCAAGTTCCGAATGAACCGGAAGGCCCATCTTTTGCTCTCCCCAAGCTCCAGAGCCTTTCTAGGAGCCTGGGGAGGGCAAAAACGGCCTCCCCCCCCCGGAGGCCCTCCGGAATTGGGAAATGGGCCATTTCTGGCCTCCGGAGGGCCTCGGGGGTGGTGGTGAAGGCTGTTTTTGCCCTCCCCAGGCTTCTAGAAAGGCTCTGAAGCCTGGGGAAAGCAAAAAAAATGGAACTTCTGGTTCAACCGGAACTTGGCAAATGGGCCATTTTCTGCCTCCGGAGGGCCTCCGGGGGGGGAGGGAGGTCATTTTCGCCCTCTCCAGGTTCCTAGAAAGGCTCTGAAACCTGGGGAGAGCAAAAAAATGGAACTTCCGGATCAACCAGAAGTCGGCAAACAGAACATTTCCAGTGGCCCAGAAGGCCCAAAAATCAGCTGGCTGGCGCGCGCATACGCGCCAAACCTAAACTCATGTGACCAACAATATGGCTCTGCGTGCCACTTGTGGCACGCGTGCCATAGGTTCTCCATCACGGTTCTAGGGTCTAGAAATGTTTTTTCTGGAAATTATAAAAGAATCTAAAGCAGTCTTATGGCTTAGTGCAATGTGTGAAAAAGAAGTGTGTGCGACTTGTCCCGAGGACAAATGTTTATACTATATTTTCATTCTGTACTTTTGTTGCAATGTTTGCGGTGTGAAGAAAAATCCTTAATTCTGAATTGTTATATTCCTAACCTTGTCCCTAACCTTCATTTTAAATATAACTGTTATAGGGTGTGTGTGTTTTTTAAAAAAATGAACTTGCTTCCACTTCTTCTTCCATAACTTTTTGCCATACAAATGTTTTGGAAAATAACTGATTTTTGACCATTGATCAAATGTGGGAATTGTAGACCCAAACAACTAGTTTCCTTACCAACCCATTTCTACAAAAATGTTTCTAAGCAAAACCCAACCCTTGCTAAACCACCTTAAAAATAAAAACTTTAGGCATGATCATTCTATACCAGGGATGTCAATCTCAATTTCATTGAGGGCTGCATCAGGGTTGTATTTGATCTTGGAGGGCCAGTGTGTTGGGGGGGGGGGGAAGGAGCGTGGTCATGGTGGGTGTGGTCTGGTGGGCATAGCCAGGTTGGGCATTTGACACAGGATCAAGATGCATTTTTCCCTTCTTTTCTTTCTTTCCACAGTTCTTTACTATAACCATTTTCCTATCTCTTCTACCAAATATTACTGGCAAACATTTATTACTTATTCTTCATACTCCACTAAACTTTTTATTTCTAAATTTATACCCCATTGTTTAATAGTAAATTGCTTTTCTAGACAGAAAAGCTATTTATACTATTGTATTTTTATTATTCAACTAATAATAAAAATACATTAGCATAAATAACATGATAATACAAGATCTAACAGCTGAGGTAAATTTCCAGGATAGTAAATAGAAATGGCTGTCAATTATAGATTGTTGATTGTAGATTAAATGGAGCTACAGTATGTAAAATCTGGCATTAAACTGTAGTATTAACATAGGATGTTGCTTGTTTTCTATCCAGCTCAGGCACTTACTTGAGGCCACATAACTGTAATCCAGTCCAATCCAGTCCTCCTGCAGCAGTCTGCTGGCCAAAAACAGGCCGCTTTGGGCTGGTAGAGTACTGCTGGAGGCCGAGGAGCCCAAAAATGGGCCACGTGCGGCCTGTTTTCAGCCTACATTGTGCTGCAGGAGGCCATGGAGACCAAAAATGGGTCAGTCCTTTGATATTTCCAGGCCGGCCCCACGGGCCAGATTTAAGCACCCCGCAGGCCGCATCCGGCCCATGAGCCTTGAGTTTTACACCCCTGATCTATACAATCATTAACTTTCCAAATTGTGTATCTAGTCTAGTGTGCATCTCACAGAAGCTTAATCTTTTATTATCTGACCAATCCATACAATTTCTGGCCAATTTGAGAATGTATGCTTGCCAATGCTTGAGAAGCAAGGGGAAAAGAAAGTAGGCACTGTCCAAATGTGTATATATGAATATATAGTTCCTGGGGAGGAAATGCTAATCTTCCCTCTTAAAATCCACCTAACTTCTATTATTATAGTGACTGTATTGGGCAAAAGCAAGGAGAACAACACAGAGTCTTTGAAAACTAGCTCAGTGTTTTAAAATTTTATGTTTGAAAAACAATAGAGATTCATAAGTATGGAAGAATGCTTTGCCACATTACTGAGGTGATAGAAGACACCAGAAGGAAAGAAAGGTGAGGATTTGTAAATTGGAGAGAAAGTTTGAGAGTTTCCAAATTCTCATTCCCCCACCCCCCCAAAAAAGCCCGCTGGAGAAAGGAGGAAGTATCTTGGAAGACCCTACCTCAGTTCTTGCAAATGATGCCACAAATGAGAGTATTTGGAAGAAACACTGTACTCTGTTAGATTAGCAATAGGACTTAGACTTATATACCACTTATAGAACGTTCTAGCCCTCTCTCTCGCGACCCCCAGGTTGAGAACCGCTGCTCTAAGCAGTTTACAGAGTCAGCCTATTGCCCCCAACAATCTGGGTCCTCATTTTACCAACTTCGGAAGGATGGAAGGCTGAGTCAACCTTGAGCATGGTGAGATTCGATCTGCCAAACTGCTGGCAGCCAGTGATCAGCAGAAGTAGCCTGCAGTACTGCACTCTAACCATTGCGGCACCGCGGCTCAGTGATTCATCAAGATTCATCAGTGAGTCATCAAGAAGACATAGTAAGGAATCCTTTTTTGTGGATTATGAAATCATAGAAATGAGAGTTTCGTGAAACAACCCATCCTGAAACTAAACCAATTGAATTGTTTCGATCTGCCTTCACCTAGAACTGTTTTTCTTTACTAAATGATGCTGATCTTATCATTGAAAAATGGCAATGGTTGCTGTTATTGTATTGCTGGCAGTGAAATTATTGCTATTGCTCTGTACTGTATTAGACTAGCATTTTGTTTAGAACTTATGTATGCCTTCAATTGTGTAAATAGCCTTGCAGGTAGTTTTTGCCCAGAGACACAATATAAAATTATTAATACCTAAAACGGAGAGACATTGAGCAATTCTACCAGTGGGAGAGGGTACTCTCAGGAGTTAGAAAACTGAAAAATAGAAAACAACAGTTTACAATAAAATGCAGTTAAGCCACCATTTAACTATTATTGGTAAATAATAACTGTTATGATAGTAAATCCATGTATTTATTGGGTGTGTATCCCCTCCTGAACTATAAATATTTCCACCATACAATAAGGAAGTGACACTTAGTGGAAGAAATTCTTCACATTTTGATTTGTTTCCAGGATGCTCTTGTAGGATATATGCGAAGGAAAACGAAGTGGCAAGACAACAATCTATAAATAATTCCCCCTAGATTCTTATTTTAAGGGTCGTATTTCTTAGACTTGACATTTCTTTCCTCACCTGGTTCTCTATAGGCAGTGGTTCTAAATTTCTTAAACCTCTAGGGAGTAAAGTAGGGGATATTCAAAACGTTGAACGTTTAAACAGACAAACAACAAAATCGCTTTTCTATATAGTTTTGATAAGGTTTCTTTTTAAAAGCAATTCTAATGCAGACAAGGACTTTCCATAAAAAGAGATTTTAATTTGCCGTTTTTATTTGAATGGCTCTCTAAATTCTTGGAAGATGAATTTAAGGGGGGGGAATGCTTTCAGAAATGTCTAGCTTTTTGCCATTTCTAAGGAAGTAGCCACAGTTAAAAACAAAAGACTTGAGATTTTGTTTTTCACCATGGAAGGAAAAAAAAAAGAACCAGAATAGTTAAATGAAATAAGCTACATGGAATGGAGGCGGAAGAATTTCAATTTAAGAAAAGAACTTCTGTTAGGGAAAGAAATTGAAACTCTGTTAGCTGGTGGGTTGTTGTTGTTTTTTACTTTGTTTTCTGGTTTGGATTGGACAGTAAGAAACACAGCCAATAAACAGTATCTATAATAATAGAAAGTGTGGTTAGGGGTCGAGGGGAAGTGCCACAAAGGGGGAAAAAAATACTACCAAAGGAAATACTTTTACCCCCATTGCGAGACAAGCTCCTTTTGCCTTCAGACAAGTGATTACCTTCCCATTACTCAAAATGTGCAACTACTAAACCTGAAATGCCACAAAATAAGCAAGAGAGAGAGAGAGAGAGAGAGAGAGAGACAGAGAGACAGAGAGACAGAGAGACAGAGAGACAGAGAGAGAGAGAGCGAAAGCATCACTAGCAAATTGGAATCTAAGGCCTTTTGTGCTTGTTAAATGGTGGAATGATTATAAGTAGAAAAAGTGATGTGCATTAGTTCGGAGTGAATGTACAAGAAATGACAAGCGTGTAACTTAATGATTACTCCACCATGCTCAGAATGGCCCCCGAATCTTGCGCCGAGCAGTTCATCCCTTCAGCAAATAAAAGGGCAAACCTTCCACTGCTATTCACGGCCATTCTCCACAGGTCACCTGGAAGTAACACACCAAAGCGATAAATGTTGGGATTTTTTTTTAGAAAGTCTTCTGCTTAAGCTTGTACAGGGTAGTCCTCAATTTATGACCACAACTGAGCCCAAAATTTAGTTGTTAAGTGATTTTTGCCCAATTTCATGACCTTTCTTGTCACAGTTGTTAAGTGAACCTTGGCCCAAACTCTTTATGGAATTCCCATATGGATTCGAGGCTTCAAGGATTGTATTGAAAGAACCCAGGGTGTTTTTCTAAGGAAACTCCTGGGTCTTCCTCCTTGTGTTGGATTTGCTTCGATGTACCTGGAACTGGGCATTCGTTCAGTCGAATGCATGGCGTGGATTAACACCTTTAAATGGTGGTTTCGGGTGCTCTTTTTGGCAGTCCCTGGTAGCTACCTTTCCCTGATGTTTGCT
This sequence comes from Diadophis punctatus similis, assembly GCA_023053685.1. Taxonomy (NCBI): domain Eukaryota; kingdom Metazoa; phylum Chordata; class Lepidosauria; order Squamata; family Dipsadidae; genus Diadophis; species Diadophis punctatus. The sequence goes on along the minus strand of JALIGW010000001.1, from coordinate 189,476,827 downwards.
GACTGTTCTACTTCTCGTTGGGAGAGGGAGCTGATGAAGAAACTCCACTTGCTAGGTTTTACGGGGGATGCTCTGGGAGATTATGGTCTCAAGGATGCCCAGTTTAGGGTAGTCCAACTGGCTTGTGGACATAGATTTCCAATATTTAAGATCCAGAGCCAATAAAGCCTGCTCCCCTTTGATTTTCAGCCATTCTAATAATTATGGATTGAGGATGGCTTCATATTTCTGTACTCTAACCATCCCCAAGTATAGAAGAGTCTTTTCTCTAGACCATTTTAATGTTTTGCCCTCAGCACTACTCGACGGGCGATTCAAAAGGTTCCTGATTAGTGAGCGACTATGCCCCTGTGATAGGGCTGAGGTTGAAACTGTGGAGCATGTCTTATCATACTGCCCTATGTATAACACAGCCAGAATTAAATTATTGTTTCTTCTTGGAATTGATCCCTCTGGTTGTAATGCTAGTAATTTGGCCTTATATTGTCTAGGGCAGAGGTCTCCAACCTTGGCAACTTTATGAGGTATGGACTTCAATTCTCAGAATTCCTAAGCCAGCATGGCTGGCTGAGGAATTCTGGGATTTGAAGTCCACATCTCATAAAGTTGCCAAGGTTGGAGACCTCTGGTCTAGGGGATGATTCCTCCTATATTACTTCTCAGGTTTCAAAATTTTTCTTAAGAGCTGTAACTATTAGAGGAGAACGTTGTAATTCCCTTTAGCCAAGGCTTCTGGTGTTAATGGTTTGTGATTGTATGTTTTGTTTTTGTTTTTTTGTTGCACTTGTATTTTGGTCTGTGACTGTAAAATAAAATTATTATTATTATGTTAAGTGAAACACTGCTGTTGTTGAGTTAGTAACATGGTTGCTAAGGGAATGTGTCTCCCCCATCGACTTTGCTTGTCAGAAGGTCGCAAAAGATGATCACATGACCCCGGGACACTGCAACCATCATAAATATGAACCAGTTGCCAATCATTTTAATTTTGATCACATCACCATGGGAATGCTTCAACTATCATATATGTGAAAAATGGTCACAAGTCGCTTTTTTCAATGCCATCGAACGGTCACTAAGTGAACTGTTGTAAGTTGAGGACTACCTGTATAAGTCATTGTGGCAGGAGATAGTACAGGTTTCTCCCTTCCCTTCCCCATGCCTGCAAACCAATGTATTTGTTAGCAGCAACTGGACAGAGCCTTGCTTTAAATGAAACAATACACTCGATGTTTAATCTCACGGGCAGCGAGGTATCAGAAATGCTGTAGATCATATTTGTATGATTTATTGGCTAGAGCCTTTCCCTAGTGGAACAATTCTCCCCCCCCCCCCCCCGTCTCTCCTCCTCCCCTTTCCACATTACAGGAACATGGTGCAATTTTAAAACAATAATGTGAACCCAAGCTTCTCCGATAAATTAACAGAGGCCTTTTAAAAGAGATGGGGCAGGGGGGAATAAAGGAATGCCCAAAAGCTTTGTAATGACAGTGGTTTGCATTTTATTTATATATATTTTAGCTATAGAGAAACAACAATATTTAACAGGACATTTGATTATTTCATCTGTGCCTTTTCCCCTTCCCATTTGTAAAATAAGACAGGATACACTGAAATACTTTTTAAAGACAAAGGTGTAGTCCGTTGATCAGACTCATAAAAAATGTGGGTTAAGTGAGCATGTAATTTACTAATCTGCATTTCAAAGTTGCACATTGTTAAAACTTCACCATGTGGATTTCAGCATATGGAATCCTGCACTGCTGGGCACCAGGGCTTATGTATTGCTAATTCATCAATAATACCAAACTGTTTTATTTATTATAGAACAGCAAGACATCTGCAATTGGAAGCAAAGTAAAGTGTGCTAGAAATCCTTTGTGATGCCCCAATTGCAAGATTTGGCTAAATAATCTTCTTCCACCATTTCTCTCGAGGAGCAGCCGAATTATAAAACATTATTATTCCTGATGATGCCAGGAGATGGCACACCACGAACTCCAGAGCAAAATCTACGCAGGGGCAAGTGTTTAGCTCTACAGAATTTTCTTTTCTTTTTACTTGGAAATTCAATTCCCACTTCAAAAGATGCTGAGACAATAGCATTGTGATGTTTCCTCAAGCTTGGTGAGCTGGGTTGATCCAAATCCATATGATAAATTATATAAATAAAACATAAATTAAATGTGAATAGGAAAAGGAGAAATGTAATCTTTAGTGACATCCTGTCTAATCTTTCATGAATCAAAACACTATATGAATCTTTAGGGTATAACAACTATCACTTTCAGGTAGAATGGGATTGATCAGTGCTGGGTAGGACAACCTTCTACTTCTGCTGGGAATTGACCATTTCTCTCCCTACTAAAAGCGTATATATTGCTGACATAAAATACTCCTTCAAATCCTATTGGGCTACACGGGCTTCCCCACTTTTACTGACCCCAATTTTGATATACAAAACGTGGCCCTCCTATTCTCCATAGTGGGTGGAGCCAGCCTCCAAGAATGGGTTAAATCTGCCCTCTAGCCAATCAGGACCGAGTCTAAAAAGTATAAATATGACCTCCTTTGGTTTGGCACCCCCTCTTTTAATCTCGGTCTCAGCCAAAAGGACATGTGCATTCTCATCAGTCATCAATCTCTCTGAGGTAACTTCTTTGCATCGCTAAACTGATCCGCAGTGAGTTCCTCCCCAGTGTCAGCTGTCATTTACACCTGGGGAGAGGACGGCGACGGGCTTCAGCCCAGCTGTCCGCCGGACCTCCAGACGAGCAACTTAACAGTCAAGAGCTTAGCTCTCCCATTCCGGCTGCCACGGTTTTATTATTACGGCCCTTCACCTTAAATTGGCACTAACGGGCCCGCTTTACCCTAAAGGCTGCTAACAGCTCAAAGAGAGGGATGATTATGTTCGGGTCTCCCTCCGGCATAGCCGGGCCGGCACTTACACTCCTGCGGCAACATAAAGACAAAAGAGGAATAAAACAATGCATGAGCGGCTTCTGCGTGGATATCCGAATGTAGCCTTATCTGCCGATCGGCTCAGCCGCCCCACCGCGCTTGGCGCAAAGGCTGTTGCCACCCGTCGAGTTAATTAACGGTCCCAGCCGGGGTGGCTGTTTCCCTGGGACACGTCTCGCTGACCACCGTGTCATCAAGGCTCTGCTCTCATCGAATTAGGGGGAAAGCCAGAAAGCGCAAATCGGCAAGCCGCAGAAGCCCTGCGCTTGGGCGGCCATCGGCTTTCCCCCTCCGGCTGGAGCACATCCTCCCACAGCCGGTAGAACACGCTGCGGCGCGTTTTTGGCCGTCCCCAGCAGATCCCATGTCTGCCAGGCCTACCTCTTCACGGCCGCTCCGACAGAGCGATCTCTGTCAGGCCAACCTCTCAAGCAGGCCCGATCGAGCATTAAGAACCGTTACGCACCTCGGCCTCCAGCGACGTCATCGGAGACCACTTTGAATTCGGCCCCCTGCTCCCCGATTGGCTGGCGTCACACAGAGCCAGCCCATCGTCGATGCTTGTTGATGGCTGCCTGTTCGTCTGACGGAGAGCGCGCGCACGCGCAGTGCATCCCCCTCTCCGCACCAGCAGCAAAAAGGCAAGGAGAAGCGGCGATCACCGCCGGAGCAGCCAAGGGTAACGGAGAGCCCTATAAGGCCCTAGGAGGCCCAGATTCTTCCGGCCATGAAGAACGCAATCACACTCCCTAAGCCGGACCCTGGGTTTTCCCCCTCACTTGATTTAAGACTACATCGGGGGTTTTCACGGCTGATCCACAGCCATCGCCTCTCCGAACCATGCCACAGCTGAGGGCTCTCATTACATCCCTGATGCGTCACGCGCAGCCGCATTCAAATGCTTGATCTGCCTGCCGTGAATGTGGGATCGTAGCGGATGCTTACAGTGCATCGAAAGCCGGACAGGGAGCTCGGCTGTCATCGGTACCATTCTCTGCATGGCTCTGAAAAGCGGGGGGGGGTCGACTGTCATAGGCAGTGCTTCACCCAGCCGCGACATAGATACATGCTCTTAACGGGCCTCATGTTACCTGCCCGCAGCAGCAGACTTATTACGGGTCGAAAGACAGGCGCAGGCTCTGTTGTGATTAACTCCGCCCCCCCGCACCTAAACGGCTTGGATCCCCGGCGCGTCCCAAGCAGCCGAAATTAACAGATTGCCCGGTCAAGCAGCACTCTGGGCCCGTGCAGGAGTTTTTCGTGAGCAACGCAGAACCCCACAGCGGTTCGTCTTATTTCCCACTTCGCCCCCCCTTCCCAGCTACGAAGATTTCCGATATCAGGGGAGGGGCTGACAGCCATCCTTCCCGGCGTCAGTAATGGCCGAGTGGCTCAGGCGTTGGACCTCAAATCCAACAGGGATTCCCATGCGCTAGTTCAAATCCCACTCACAGCGCATAAGTTTCCTCCGTTCCTCGGAGACAGGTCTCCCTTATTTCAACGCCGCCCTAGGAACCCTTCTGGCTCCCTGAATATGAAGATTGCAATCTCTTGCTAGGGCAAGTTGCTCTGCCCCCCATGGAACGGCAGGACAAGGAGGCCATGTCAGTCAGGGGCGATTAAGTCACCCCCCAGGGCATGGCTGTTGGTGGTCCCTACATATTACAACGGCTGACCCTGCACCAGGATAAAGATTTTTGCCACCACTAAAGCACAGCCGTCAGGGATCCCGCCCCAAGGGCTCGACCACTTACCTATCCCGCCTCCCCCTTTCAAATTGTTCGTCGGGATCGTGATGGGCTCAACGGACCCCGTCAGGCAGTGACCCCATGACAGGAGTCAGAATAAGTTTTGGGCGGTCACGGGACAGCCGTGGGATCGGGCGGGCAGCCTCCCTTTCGCCACTAGCCTAGCGACGTTTTGCTGGCCATATAAGGGTCTCCCTTTCTGACCCGGGGCCCATCGGTCCCAACGTGTAGTTATGGGGGGGGGGGCGTTCCATCTCACATGTATCTCCCTGGGAGGATGCCAGCACCTTGACAACATCAGAAACGGCTCTACCATTTCCCTCAATTCCACAGCCGCTGGGCCGAGGCCTTCAGTAGCCACTCTGGTACCACCCGTCCACTGGGTGGCAATCAAGCAAGGGCGGTTAACTGACATTGCTCAGGGGCCCCGCAGCCTTAGCTGCTTACATGCTCCATGCTAACAATAAACTCAGTCACCACTACCGGCCGCCAGTTCCACATACGGGTCCTGGCGATTTTGTGTGGGTGAGCATGGCCTAACGTGACACGGCGGCCCCACTCCGCACCCTTTGTGGGTATGGATAGCGGACTAACTTGCATTGGCTCTATGCTAGCATCCCTCTACTTCCGTGACGTAGAACACCTGTCCCTCTCACCCCCCCTGCCAGGGGGCCTGGGCCAGCCTCTGTTCCACAAGGTTGTTTTCATTAGCTTCCGGATTCCTGTGTCCTCGGTTCCTGGCCGCTCAGACCAGGCCATTCACCATCCCGGATCCCTGGTGCTTATTCAACAGGTTGAGGTCTTACCACTGTCCAAGTCATCTGGGGTCATCGCACGCCACTGGACAGCGCCTGGTCTAGGGTCCAGCACGTCTTTGACGGTGAGGCGACTTTATTATGCCGCCCCTGTCAGTTGCGGCAAGTTAGATCCCAGCTACTGATACACCAGGGGTTGGAAAGACCAAAGCTGCTACCATGAGCGGCTCCAGCAGCAGCTGAGGCTGTGAGACCAGTCGCCACTGCATCCTTACTCTGGCCACGCCGGTTGCAGGACACGACGCTGTTCTTGAACTACTGCCTAACAGATGTGGTCAGCATCCGAGGGCCGCAGCTTCACTAACGGCAGAGGATCCGTCCTCACTGGACGGTCACCAAGGGCTCTCGCATAATTTATTTATTTATTTATTTGGTATTCTTATATGCAGCCCAACTCCCGGAGAACTCCTGGCTGCGTACAACAGAAAAAATACGAGAAACCGATTTTTAAATATGCATTGAAAACAGATATAAAAATTAAAACCGTAATATTAAAAACATCTCATATCCATTCAACATCAGGCATAATCCTATCTACCCTTAGACCACTCCGTCCTCCGTTTTCCGACGTCCCTCGTTCCATACGCCTGAGGTGATTTGCCTCCCACATACCTCAGGGGCGGTCGGAATGACATCATAGGACACGTCACCACAGGACAGAAAGGGTTTGTCCTTACTGACCAGAGGGATCTTGGAGATGGGTCCCACAATTCGGTCTGCGGTCCTCTGGAGGAGCTCTCCCCATCCAATCGTCAGTGGCTTGCTGGTCAATATTTGTATATCTACACATCTCTATATATATATATATACGGTCAATTGAAGGGGTCCGATGCCGAGATTTGGGCTCAGGAGTCCATCCTGCTAGCCTCCTTCTGATGTCTCTTCCTATACCCCGTGGCTTCTGTAGTGCATCCAGGATCTCCAGCGTGGGTACGGGGATCCTCATGGAAACAGTTACTCACCAGTGCTACTATTTAAGCCATCGCGTGGCTCCGGGGGACCAAGAAGGGCATGACATTCCAATGTCTAGCCGTTGTGTCTTTCTCACCTCTCTACGACACACAATGATCTGGTCTTTCAGGCAATGAACTCCTCAGGATTGGTGACCTCACTGGTTTCTTTTTCCCTGTCATTACGCATTATAGGTTCTGTTTGAGTTCATTTCTTGTGACTTTTCTTTCCATCCCGGGCCATGCCCGTAGTTCACTCACTGCTCTCAGGGTCTTCATTTCGTGCAGGTTGCCCTTAGGGGTACCCTGATGGGCCTCCCCATTCAAATCCAGGGCATCTGTTGGTCTATTGCTCACCATGGTCCTATTCTTAAGGTCCTTGAGGGCCTGCTGCCTGCTCTTTGACGACTTAAGCTTCCCGGCTCCTCTGATACTAGAGAGACAAATCACTGGACTCTGTCCACGATCATACTCCGTTCGGGGCTACTCTCAATTCGCCAGGCCGGCGTATGCCGGCGACGAGTTCCCTGTCACATTGGCCATCTGTCCGGGGCCTCAATTCTGGCATCACAAGTCGGTCGGGCGCTTGTCCTCACACACGCCCTGCGACCTTTGGCGGCCCTTCGAACAGTACTCTCTTCTCTCCCCTTGCAGGCTCTACCAGTTCATCATAGGGTACCCGACTTCCTGAAGGAGCCGCTTCACCTGCCCCCCCCCCGTGGTTTCCCAGTATCCCGCCAGTATCGGTCCAGACTCCTCACTGCGAGCTCGGGGGCGCCCTATGAACCTTGGTAAACTTAGATCGTAGTTGGCCATCATTGGTAGCCTTTCCTCTATCTGAGGGCTATCGGTGCTTGTGGTTCCCCCGTCACGGCAGTCCCAGGGAACGATCCTCCCTGGTAAGATGGTCGGGCGGTTGCAATGCCTACCCTTTGTTCCGGGTTGATTCCTCTGTTCCTTACAGGCCTACATTTAAAAAAAAAAAATTGTTCTCCCTCGTTTCTCCCAGGGTCCACTTGAGGACACTAACAGTACTGGACACCTGCCGATGTCAGGCGCGCTTGGGGCAATTACTTGCATCGCACCCTCCACCTACGGATTCCTATGGTGTTCATTGTGCCCTTTCATCCCTTTTCCATAGGCCACAAGGCATCGTCCTCTACGGTGGGTCATTCACCTCGGACATTTATTCTTTGCCCTATGTCGAATGGTCATTGCCCCACCTTCCCGGCCTACCGGCACATTCCACTCCCACTACGATTGCAGCTACTACGTGGACTGTCCGTATGTCTATAACGGGGGTTAGCCGAGCGGCCCTCTGCTCCCCCTGGACCACATCCGTCCGTCATTATCACCTGGACTTTTTCACCTCTATGGAAACGGCCTTGGACGACGGCCGTCCAACCAGGTGGTGCGGGGCAGTGTGAGTTCCAGCCAGTTTTAGGTAACCCGCCCAAGGGACACTGTTGCTTTGGTATGTCCCATTCTTGGAGGCTGGCTCCACCCACTATGGAGAAGGGACGTTGGTACTCACCTGTGAGACGTCCTTTCTCGTAGGGTGGAGCCAGCCTCCAAGTCCCGCCCTTATATTGGGCCTGGCTGGCGTGTCGATTTTCATTACTGTATATCAGTTGTTAGTTCGGCTGTTTTTTTTTTTCTTCTGCTCACACGTTAATGAATTGGCAGATTTTTCAAGAATGCACGCTGAGTCTGACCTTCGTCCCTCGATAAAAGAGGGGGTGCCAAACCAAAGGAGGTCATATTTATACTTTTTAGACTCGGTCCTGATTGGCTAGAGGGCAGATTTAACCCATTCTTGGAGGCTGGCTCCACCCTACGAGAAAGGACGTCTCACAGGTGAGTACCAACGTCCCTTTTCATTTGTTGCTCGCTTGTTTATCTTTTACTGTTGAATGAAGTCCTATAATTGTCTGGCCTCCAGAAAAGGTCACTACTCTGTTATAGTATCTTCACTGCAATACGATAAAGACAAGGGAAGGAGAATTTAGTGACAGTCTCATACCATTGCATAAATAATAATGCCCAGCTTAAGGGCTGTAAAGAAAATAATGTGATTATAACCTTGATTGAGTCCTTCCAGTTTATTCATTAGAATCCATATTTAGTAGTGCATAATTTGTGACTAGAACAGCGCTCATTAAGAATACTACTGCCTGACCCTTGAAGTCCAAAAGGACAAGTAAAGGTTACTGAAGGATTTACCTGCTGTAATGACAAGCCTGCCGATTTGGCTTTCTATTTTTGGGGTGGAAGGAAGGGAGGAAGGAAGGAAGGAAGGAAGGAAGGAAGAAAGAAAGAAAGAAAGAAAGAAAGAAAGAAAGAAAGAAAGAAAGAAAGAAAGAAAGAAAGAAAGAAAGAAAGAAAGAAAGAAAGAAAGAAAGAAAGAAAGAAAGAAAGAAAGAAAGAAAGAAAGAAAGGGGGAGGGAGGGAGGGAGGAAGGAAGGAAGGAAGGAAGGAAGGAAGGAAGGAAGGAAGGAAGGAAGGAAAAAAAGGAAGGAAGGAAGGAAGGAAAGGAAAGAAAGAAAGAAAGAAAGAAAGAAAGAAAGAAAGAAAGAAAGAAAGAAAGAAAGAAAGAAGAAAGAAGAAAGAAAGAAAGAAAGAAAGAAAGAAAGAAAGAGAGAGAGGGGGGGAGGGAGGGAGGAAGGAAAGAAGGAAGGAAAAAATGAAGGAAGGAAGGAAGGAAGGAAGAAAGAAAGAAAGAAAGAAGAAAGAAAGAAAGAAAGAAAGAAAGAAAGAAAGAAAGAAAGAAAGAAAGAAGAAAGAAAGAAGCAGGCAGGCAGGCAGGCAGGCAGGCAGAAAAAAAGAAAGAAAGAAAGAAAGAAAGAAAGAAAGAAAGAAAGAAAGAAGAAAGAAAGAAAGAAAGAAAGAAAGAAAGAAAGAAAGAAAGAAAGAAAGAAAGAAAGAAAGAAAGAGAGGGGGGGAGGGAGGGAGGGAGGAAGGAAGGAAGGAAGGAAGGAAGGAAGGAAGGAAAAAGAAAGAAAGGAAGGAAAGAAAGAAAGAAAGAAAGAAAGAAAGAAAGAAAGAAAGAAAGAAAGAAAGAAAGAGAGAGGGGGAGGGAGGGAGGAAGGAAGGAAGGAAGGAAAAAAGGAAGGAAGGAAGGAAAGAAAGAAAGAAAGAAAGAAAGAAAGAAAGAAGAAAGAAAGAAAGAAAGAAAGAAAGAAAGAAAGAAAGAAAGAAAGAAAGAAAGAAGAAGCAGGCAGGCAGGCAGGCAGGCAGGCAGGCAGGCAGGCAGGCAGGCAGGCAGAAAGAAAGAAAGAAAGAAAGAAAGAAAGAAAGAAAGAAAGAAAGAAAGAAAGAAAGAAAGAAAGAAAGAAAGAAAGAAAGAAAGAAAGAAAGAAAGAAAGAAAGAAAGAAAGAAAGTAAGTCTGGCTCAAGAATGCCCATGTAACTGCACTGGCTGCTCTGAAGGATGATCTCTGACAGGACCAAAATATAGCAAGACCTCTTTGGTCTTGTTAGATCTGTCAGTGCTTGGTACCACTGAACATGGTATCCCTCTGGCCCATGTGGAGGAACTGGGAGCACCATTTTCTAATAGTTCCACTCCTACCAGATTGGGCAATTTCTACTCAGTAATTACTCGGGAAAGGAGCCACTTAAATCCTTGGGTTCTCCAGGATGGATTTTCTCAAGGCTTGATGCTGTGCCCCTTGTTATGTAATAGCACTTCAGGGTGAGATAGTATTAATATGCTGAAAACACCCAATTGCCATTCTACCAGAGACTTCATAGGAGTCCTGAACTTGTGAACTTGTGCTTAGAGCCTGAGAAACTGGATGGGATGAAAGAAACTTAAATGAAATCCTACCAAAATGAAGTTGTCAATATACAGCCATGCAATCCAATATCATCAATCAAAGTCCTGGTGTTGGTATTTAAAACTCAATATAATCCTGGGGTATATCAGACAATCCTGAACATGGCCTAGATATCAAGAGAGCAGTCTATTGAACCTTCCATGAGGTTGATCCAACATGGATTTAAAAATAGGATTTATCAGTGGTGACCTCCGTTCTTCGGAATATTCTTCCCCAGAGATAGCCTGAATCATGAAATGGTTATGCTTATGTTTCACAAGTTAAACTTATTCCAGGTTGACTCAGCCTTCCATCCTTCCGAGGTCGGTAAAATGAGGACCCAGATTGTTGGGGGCAATAGGCTGACTCTGTAAACCGCTTAGAGAGGGCTGTAAAAGCACTATGAAGCGGTATTTAAGTCTAAGTGCTATTGCTGTTCTATTTGAACATGATTTTTTTACCAAATGAAGGTGAACATACATGTCCCAGGATAATATTGCAGGATCCAATCTGGATTATCTTCGGGACCAGACTCTTCAGACTTGTGCTGGAGCCCATCCTCAGGGAACTTTTCTCTAACAGGGCTCCAGCACAAGTCCAAAAGCTCAGAAGACCAGCATATAAGAAGAGTAAAATAAATAAATAAATAAATAAATAAATAAATCTCTGGTCCAGTGACCAATCCAGATCGGATCCTGCAGGATTTTTACCTTTACTTGTTCTTAAGCATTTCGCTTATGTTTTTTTTCATGTTACGCATGTTTTTCTTTTTATATTGAGTTTTCATATTTTTGTTACCAATCTGTCAGGACTGGGTGGGATATAAATATAGGAAATGAAATGAAATGAAATGAAATGAAATGAAATGAATAAATAAATAAATAAATAAATAAATAAATAAATAAATAAATAAATAAATAAATAAATAAATAAATAAATAAATAAATAAATAAATAAATAAATAAATAAATAAATAAATAAAACATTTAGTAAGCATTGTATCAAAATACAAAAACCTCTCTACTTACAATGGCTCCTTACCATTTATATGCTTCAGTCCATTTTCCCTGTCAAAGACAATTATCTCAGTCTCTGGTAAATTAATTTTCAGATCCATACTCCTTGTTGCATTTATTTATTTATTTATTTATGAAATTTACATGCATGAATCATACATCTGCTACAAATCAGAAACAAATTTATCCATAAGCTACATAGTAGAAACATGTTTTCTGATCACAACATGAAAACATTCTAAGTATTAGAGGGGAAAAACCCCATATTTTTAAGCAGATTCTAACAACTAAAAAAGACCCCTCACTGTTATCATTTATTGGGTCTCTGAATGGCCCAGTCATTTTTTTTATATCTCTCATCTTGTTCTCACCCATCACATAATATACACTTCTTCCTTTTGATCATATCCATGCAGAGTGTTGTACAATTTTCCCTCAAATTCAGCCCCAATTCTCTCATTATTGCTATTCTCTGGAGTGTAACATGCAACCGTCAACAGCCTGTGAATGCCTATTTTCATATGCATCTACAACCATCTAGCTCAGACTCCTTCATATTTTCTGACACAATTTCTGTTATTTCATTCAGAATGAAACCTAAACCTTTATATATAATAAGCAACTCTACCCACTTTTATTTGTATCTATTAACACCCACCCCTTTCTCTTAGTTCTCTTAGATAGAACACATAACCTCCAAAAACCAACTGAGTGTCAAAAGATGTTGTTCCTAAACTATCTTTATACACCAGATATATGTAGCATACACCAGCGGTCACCAACAGGTGGACCACTGGTGGTCCGCAAGAAAATTTTGGTGGTCCGCAGAAAAATTATTTGCATTTTTTATATTGCACTAAATTAGGAGTCCTCAAACTACAGATACGTACAATGAACGTTTGTGTTGCTGCAGAGTGTCTCCCCCTTCAGGGTCTTTTTGTGTGGAGGGGGGCAGAAATTCCGACTTGGGGTCTGCTTCGGCCTCCTGGTGCAGGGCTTTGGGCGAAGGCTGAAGGGAAGTGCCACTGGTGGTGAAGAGCCGGAGGACCTTGTTCCAGTGGGACTGCATCATGGCCTGGAACTGGCTGACCATCTCAGCCTGCTGAGCCTCCAGGCGCCGGTACCTGGCCTTGCACTCCCGCAGGTCTTCCCTCTGCTTGGAAAGCCTATGCTCCTAGTCCTCAGTGAGGTGCTTCTACTGAGCCTCCTTCTCGGTCAGATCCAATTTGAACTGAGCTGTTTTGCCAACTCTTTCTCATGGTGGCTGCTTAGCTCCAACAACTGCTTCCTGTTGGGGCCCTAAGGAGCCCGGGCAGGGAGGCAAGGAGTGGCTGGGAGGGGAGGGGCAAGTAGAGGCTGGCGAGGCACTCCACGACGTGAGTGACATCAAGTTGGCCACGTTCACCCAGTCACATGACCACCTAACCACACCCACCCAGCCGGTCATTAGGGAGATCATATTAGTGGTCCGCAGGAATTAAAATTATGAATTTAGTGGTCCCTGAGGTCCGAAAGGTTGGTGACCCCTGGCATACACAGTTGCTCATATGCCAACGCCTAGTCAGGGCATATGGAAGATGTACATAAGATATGAAAGATATGAAAACAAGCAGTGGTAACAAGGATCTAACCTAAAAAGTTAGAACTTTTGGCTTTTTTCAGGCGTTTGGGAACATCGCATGCCAACTGAAGGATACTGATGCATTTTATATCTTCATTTATTTCTTAATGATCACGTTTCAGTTTTGAGTGCCACCCTCTGGTTGGCACATGATGCTGAACGTTGTCTTGACTCAAAAGTAGTTGCACCCTCACCATGCAAAATTATCTGGTGACAATGGTGGGATTCAGCCGGTTCGCACCAGTTCAGGCAAGGAAAGATAACCTCCTGCTATCAAAGTGGATCCTGGGCACTGCGCTGCGCTGCAATGGAGAAACAGGCAACAGAGCAGCCGGCGCAAGAGAAGGAGAAGGCCGCTTTCCCTCTTTCTTCTCCCTGCTCCTCCTCCTTCCCTCATGCCGGCCACTCTGTGGCCCATTTCTCCATTGCAGCACAGCGCAGTGCCCAGGATCCACTTTGATAGTGTGTGGGGGGGGGAGGTAATTTAACAACCGGTTCACCCAGGATCAGGTTGGTCATCACGGGAGGATCGTCCCACATGTGCAGTGAAGTTGGAGGACGGGGATGGGCCACGCCTCCCATGACAGCCAACCTGACCCTGGGAGAACCGGTTGTTAAATTATTTGAATCCCACCACTGTCTGGTGGTCATTTTGAGTCTCGCATTGTCACTAAGCAGGTTTGTTCTGTAACACCTACACTCTGGTTGCGTTCCATCTAGCAAGGCTTGTTATCTTTCCTTGTTTCAACATACTTGAACCAGGGGAACAGCTGCAAGGGTTGGGGTCCTATGAGCTGATACACTTTTGCAGAAAAATAATTGCTTTACCTGATGGAATCCTGAGTGGAAGTATTTGGCCCTTTTTATTATTACTGAAGTATGGTTTAATGTAGAACAGATCCTATTAATAAAAGCAACACTTACTCTCTCTGTCTTTTTTAAGAGGGAAGAGCTGACAGTTGGAAAAGGGTGTCTATTATGAGGTCTATCATGCAGGTAATACCTTGTATATCTAGACTGATCACTCATTTTTAGTTAAAACAAGAGGTGCTAAGGGTGTAGTGAATCATAGTCTAATGATTAGTGATAAAAATCACCTAGGTAATGAAACCGGTATTAAGAAACAGATTTTTAGGTAAAAATGATTATTGTGTGAGATTGATTAAAAAGATGATTGTAGAACAGGGTAACCTTTCCTATAATTGAGGCTTGAAATTGTTTAAGCCCATTTCTCATAATGATATGATGATCCGGAATTGTAAAAAGATTGATTAGTAATAAAAAGTTATTTATTGTTTTCCATAACTGGAGGCATTATCAAATCTCTAAAATATGATTATAATGTCTCTTGTTAAAGACAGAAAGGGAAAAAATAGAAGTTAAAGATAGGATGATTACATTTCTAATTTGGAACTAGAACAAACATAACACCGTGTTTATATTTTATTTAGCATTTGGGGAAATATGTGAAAACAATAGAATAGAACCTGAAAAAATTGAGATTCGTAAATGCTTTGTCCTCAGGATTTTAAATTTATTCTCAAAAATGTGAGTACTTTTGAAACAAAACTACCAGACCATTCATAATAGATTTGTGTAGCTTTGAAAACCAATTTTTGCTACCCAATGCATTTTTTAAAAAAGAAAAAAAGCTTTTCACAAGATAGAGGTAACCTTTTTGTTCTAGCAATGTTTGAAAAAAATGTAGACCGTTATCCACTGTAATTCTTGAATCCTGTACATTTTTGGTAACTGATTGGTTGTTAGATGCACTCCAAAGTCCATTGTACAGGTAAAAACAAGAGTGCATACTCAATCTGTCAAGGCATTGAATGTGTCTCAAGATCTTCCTGTTCGTCATAAAATAGAGAAGTTTCCTTGTGCTTTTTTAACTTGGAAGATAAAAAGCTCTTCTTAATGCAGTTCTGTTGGCATAGTTTTTTGAAGCACAAGTATCTTTTGGGCTGCAGAAAAGCTTCTTCCTTCGGTTCTCTGTAGCCTTCTCAGAGCATGGCAGCTATGCTATTATAAGAAAAGTATTAAGAATGCCAAACCCACCAAGATCTTCCAATAGAAGAATACCTTTATGGGTTATTTCAGCTTAAAAATGAAACCAGAATCTAGTCCCAGATATCTGAGCATCCTTTCTCTCTTCCTCTATGGCAGGGGTGTCAAACTCAAGATGTCACATGCTTAGATCTGGCCTGTGGGGCTGCCCTGGAAATAGTGAAGGACTGGCCCACGGTGCCTCTGCCAGCAAAAATGGAGCTTGGGAGGGCCGTGAGCTCTGTTTTCACTGGCAGAGGGCTGCAGGAGGCCATCGTTTCATGCGCTCCCTGTCTCGTCTTCCTCCGCTGAAGACAATGGATCCCCCCCAGCCCCACTTGGGCCACCACAGGCGCCCCCGACATGAGTGATGTCAAGCTGGCCATGCCCACCCTGGCCACACCCACCTGGCTCCCCAGGGTCAAACACAACCCTGATGCGGCCCTCAGTGAAATCGAGTTTGACACCCCTGCTTTATGGCATATCTTTGAAATTCCTCCTTCTGGCATTAGCTTAGCTTTCATATTGAGCACTGCTTTCATTGTTCGGTTGACTAATTGTTGGATTTCTATGTTACCCCTGTTTCTCTCCTCCCATGCTCCACCTCTTTTGTCAAAAGGATGGCTCCCTATATATACCACCTCTTAAAAATCTGTAACCATTTAAGGGATCAGTAGCCTCTTCCTTCTCATTTCTCAACTCTTGCAACAGCTGCACTAGTAGGCATCCATTTTTCCATAATAACAACAAAGTAACTGGATCTGACAGGGCCTTACAATCTGATTCACATGAAAGATAGTTATGCATTTTTAACCGTGTTTGATTCATATCACTGGAAAGCAGAATATACAGTAAAGACCTTAGGATTGGTTAATGTTCCAATAAGCTCCCAAAATTTTATGAACCATGCTCTTTGGATACATTTTTATTGTGCAATTAGACGATCTGTTGATTTATTGTGAGGACTCTGCCTTCCACATTGATCAAATTTGATCAGTTCCACAATATCTTTGTGGCTGTAGCTTCTGTGCTACTCTAGAGAAATGGGCCTTTGAGCCACCCGTGTTGGTTTACTTGGAGAGCTGTACATCCTTGAAAGGAATGGAACACTTTCTTTTAGGGGAACCCCTATGTATTCTGCATTAGAGTCTCTGTGGAGTGGGCGGCATACAAATGCAACTAATAAAATAAATTAGGGGAACCCCTCTGTATTCTGGAGATACAGCATTTTCTAGGATATGACATTATTACTATAAATGTATCCCTAATTTTCCTACATGATCACACTGCAGATTCATCTTGGATTCCGCTACTGAAACAACTATTTGTCACCTCAGTCAGGCATTCTCTTTTCAACCCATTCTCCACCATCCAGTTTGCATTATAGGTTTCTGTTTTCTCCTGGAGAACAAACACTACTTCTACAATCACTCCTGAGTTGAAGGCAACCTCCCCTGCATATTTTGTTTCTGGCTGAAATAAACTGTGATGTTTTTAAACAAAGGACTCTGCCCAACCAGGAACCTTTTCAGCAACAGCGCTCTCTCCTCAAAGGCATGGAACATCATATAAATGTCCAAACTGACCTCAAAACAGTGGAATGTTTATAAACATTTTACACCTTCAAAGAGCCAGGTCAAGGTGGCAACCAGCAGTTCCTAGATGAGAAAGAACCATTAAGTAAACAAAGTTCAGCTGCCTCTCAAAGCTATCAAGAGGGCAGCCAAGTATCCAATGAAATGTTTCAAGCAACCAACCAAACTCAGAGAACACCAAGGACTCAAAAGTATCCATTAACTGAGGTAACGCCTAGCAAGAATCTGTTTGGTCTAGTGGTGAAGGCATTAGGCTAGAAGCCAGAAGACTGTGAATCAGAGGTGGGTTCCTACCGGTTCTAACCGGTTCTATAGAACCGGTAGTAAACCGGTGGTGACGTCACAGAGCCGCTTCTGTCGGTGCCAATCTGTAGCCACCACCATCTTGTTTTTGGCTTTTTTTTCTTTGCTATTTTTTGCTGGTTTTTGCTTCTGCACATGCACAGAAGCCAAGTTTTTGGCACTGTGCATCTTGTTTTTGGCTATTTTTTTTGCTAGTTTTTGCTAGTTTTTGCTTCTGCACATGCACAGAAGTCAAGTTTTTGGCACTGCACATGCGCGCGCAAAGCACCTGCGCAGCACGGCCATATGGAGCGCAATGCATGCGCACCCACATGGCGTGGGAGGAAGCGAACTGGTGACAAGGTAAGTTAGAACTCACCCCTGCTGTGAGTTCTAGTCCCACTTTAGGCATGAAAGCTGGCTGTCTGATCTTGCGCCAGTTATTCTCTATCTCTCAGCCTAACCCACTTCACAGAGTTATTGTTGTGGGGAAAATAGAAGGCAGGTATGTTTTTGCCACCTTAAGTTATTTATAAAAATAATAAAGGTAAACATAAATAAAATATTGTTTAAGTTCAGGAACATAGACCTATTCAAATGCTTTGATTTCTTTGTATTAAGAGGGCAAACCTTCTGTTATATATCTTTTTCCCCCGCATTAAAAATTCAAATCTGGTTGAATCAAGGCTCAGAACATTTTATCTAGTTAAGCCAATTGCTGAATAAAAAGTTAACTGTCTGAAGAGCTGAGAATTGCATTTGTATCCCAGTGCACAGTCAGACATGTAGACTGTGACACCTTCTTTATCAAAATGCTAGACCACTATTTTTTTAAGTTTTTTTGAAAAATTGTATTTTATATACACAAAAAACATTACATGACATACAAACATACAATGGTGGGAATCCTTGGTCCCATTTTGATTATAGCTCAAGATCAGTTCACATAGTTTTGCATACTTATAATATAAATATTTTCAATACGTTTTTTATTTTTTATTGCAATTACAAAATAAACATTCCATTCATCCATCTGCAGTGTGTCGTCTGGTTATAAATCTCTCTGTTTGACATCCTCTCTCCTTTACCATCTCATTTTCGTTTATATTGTTTCACTAAATTCTAGATATTAAAATATTTAAAAATTCTCCATTTTCATAATAACTTATCTTCATTATACCTTATTCACATTATCCATTTTTATTTTTATTTCTTATAATCTATCGGTTCTTTTATTTAGGTCTTTATCTTAATATTCATATACTGTATATATATATTTTCCTACTTTTAACCTTCAATTCCAAAACCCTTTTTTATTCTCCAACCATTTATAAAATACCTCCCAAATCTCATAGTATTCAGTTAGTTGTTTCTCTTTGATCGCTAAAGTCAGTCTATTCATTTCTGCACATTCTAATATTTTTCTTATCACATTCTTATCATTTGGAATCTCTCCACTTTTCCAGTGTTGTGCAAATACAGTTCTAGCTGCTGTTAGCACATGTATGATCAAATATACATTTGCTTTTTGATAAATTTCAGGTAAAATTCCTAACAAAAATATTTCTGGTTTCAATTCAACGTGTTGTTGTATCATTTCTTCCAACCATGTCTTAATTTTTGTCCAATACTTTTTTGCTTCTCCACATGTCCACCACATATGATAGTAAGATCCTGGTATTTGGTGATATTTCCAACATTTCTCTGATTTGTCCTTAAACATACTCGCCAATCTCGCCGGTGGTACATGCCATCTTTAAAACATCTTATAGAAATTCTCTTTATATGCAGTTTACATTGTTAATTTGTAATTTCTATTCCATAACTTCTCCCATTTATCCAGTTCTATCATATAACCAAAGTTTTTTGCCCATGCTATCATTGTTGCTTTTACTTGTTTTATCCCTAATAAGTAACTATACAATTTCTTTATTAGCTTTTCTTCTGTTCCTGTTAGGATTTTATCTAATTCTGTTAATTCTTTATAAAAGCCCTGCTGTTTAACATCTTTCTCCTATCTAGATTGTATCAGCATATGCATATACCATGTTATATCGATCCTTTTCTCCCTTATTTCTTCTTTCGTTTTGAGTCCCCCTTCTTCATTTAAAATATCTTTATATCTAACTATTGTTCCCCTAATATTTGGATAAGTTAATGCTTCCATTGTTGAAAACCAAACTGGTACTTTTATATAATATTGTCCTTTAACCTTCTCCCACACCAATAATAAAGCATTTCTTATATAATGTCTCTGAAAATATCCATGTATCTTATTTTTCCCATACCATAAAAAAGCATGCCATCCCAATTGTAAATCATGTCCTTCCAAGGTCAATAACCTTGTATTCCTCAATACGGTCCACTCTTTCATCCATGTCAATGCTGCGGTTTGATAATATAGTTCCCAGTTTGGTAGTCCAAAGCCTCTTTTGGTCCCTTTTTCTTGCATCATTTTCAAGCCGATTCTTGCTTTTTTCCCTTGCCAAATATATTTGTGAATTGTCTTATTTAATTCCTCAAAATATTTCTTTTCCAGTTTTATTGGAATTGTCTGAAATAAAAATAATAATCTTGGCAGTATATTCATTTTAATTGTTGCCACTCGTCCTATCAAGGATAAT
Organism: Diadophis punctatus similis; assembly: GCA_023053685.1. Taxonomy (NCBI): domain Eukaryota; kingdom Metazoa; phylum Chordata; class Lepidosauria; order Squamata; family Dipsadidae; genus Diadophis; species Diadophis punctatus. Next base: position 189,457,348 of record JALIGW010000001.1, on the reverse strand, counting down.
TGCAGATTCTTCCATTTTTTCAGATCTGCTTGAAGTTGTTTCAGCAATTTATAATAATTGTCTTCTTTAATTGTTACACATCTTGCTGTCAACTGGATTCCTAAATCCAGTTATGCAGATATTCTTTACAATCTGAATATCTACATTCTTCACTCATTCTCTTTTGCTTATCTGTTAAATTTTTGACTAATATCTTAGCTTTTTCTTTATTTATGTTAAGCCTGCCACTTCTCCATATTCTTCTATTTTTTTTTCCACTAGTTTAGGCCCTGTTATTACTGGATCTTCTAATATAAAAACTAAATCATCTGCAAATGCCTGTAATTTTTATTGTTTTTTTAAACTCTATACCTTTTATCTCTATGTCTTGTCTTATATTTCTATTTAATACCTCTAATGCAGGGGCGGGTTCCTAATTTTTTACTACCACTCTGTGGGCGTGGCTTATTTTGGGGGTGTGGCTTGCCAGCCATGTGACCAGGTGGGCGTGGGCCTCGGGAGCTTGGCAGAGGCCAGAGAAGCGGGGGGGTCATTGCCCACCCACAATGCAGCCCCCCGCAGCGGGAGCAGCAAGACCACAGCAGCGGTTCTTCTAGGAGGCTCCATCCGGCCTGAATGCTTCTCCCCATTCGATGATCCTAGGCTCCTGCTGCCCATTCCCCCTCCCCTCAGCAGCTCGAGAAGCCTCAAACGTGCAAAAATGCCTAGGATCATCACTGCGCATTCGTGGCTTCTCGGACTGCTGAAGGGAGGGGAATGGAGATAGCTCCTGCAGCCCATTCTTTCAGCGTCTCATGCGCTCCCTCAGCTGCTTGGACTCACTGCGGGGTAGGAAGGCAGCACATGTGCAGTGCCGGAAGCTCGGCTTCTGGACATGCGCAGAAGAAATTTTTTAAAAAAAAATTTTTTAAAAAATTTGATGGCGGCACTCAGGCACCAGCAACCGACTGCACTGGTACTGTGATGTCACCAGCAGGCCGCTACTGGTGCTATAGAGTGGACCGCACTGGTAGGAACCCACCACAGCTCTAATGTCAGTATAATCAATAGTGGAGACAAATGACATCCTTGTCTTGTGCCTTTCTTAATACTAATTTTCTCAGTCCTGTCTCCATTTACTATCACTTCTGCCGTCTGCTTATGATACATTGTCTTAATCATTTTCACAAATCTTTCCCCCAAACTCCATTTTTTCTAATTGCGCTAACATAAATTGCCAATTCACATTATCAAATGCTTTCTGTGCATCTAAAAAAATCAACGCCATTTGGTTTCCTGGATGTGCTTCATAATACTACAAAGTATCTAATATTCTCATATTATCTTTGATTTGCCTTTTCAATAAAAAGCCATTTTGATCTGGATGTATAAATTGATTTAGAAATCGTTTCAGTCTTTCTGCCATTATTGATGCAAATATCTTATAATCTGCATTTAACAAGGATATTGGTCTATAATTTTTTATTTGTTGTAAGTCTGTATCTTCTTTCGGTATAAGGGCAATATATGCTTCCATCCATGAATTTGGTGCTTTTTTTTCTAACAAAAGTTCATTAAATACTTCTAACATTGGTTGACTCAAGGTTTCTTGCAACTTCTTATATATTTCTGCAGGCAGTCCATCCAGTCCTGGTATCTTCCCATTCTTCTGCCTCTTAATTGCTTCTGTCAGTTCCATCATAGTTATATGTTCATCTAGTGCTATTTTAGTTATTTCAGGTATTTTTGGTAATTTTGCTTTTTCTAAGTATTGTTTTATTTTCTCTTCTGGTATTGTTTCTTGCTCATATAAGTTCTCATAGTAGTTTTGAATAACTCTCTTTTTATCTTCATTTCGATACTTCATTTCCCCTTCCTTGTCTATTAGCTTGTTTATCCATTTCTTTTTTTCTCTCTTTTTAACTTGTATGCCAACCATCTTCCAGGTTTATTAGCATTTTCAAAAAAGGTTTGGCTTAGCACTTTAAATTTGTGATGCTAATTTTTCCTTGTCCATTAGATTCATTTTATGTTTCACTAAGTCCATTTGGTTCTTTATTTCCTTCTCTTGTGGATCTTTTTGTAGCTTTATCTCTAATTTCTTATATTCTTCTAATAGTCGTTGATTTTGTTTTTTCATTCTATTCTGTTTTCCTCTGTATGTTATAGCTAATCCTCTGATATATGCTTTGGCTGTTTCCCATACATTTTGTAATGATGTATCTTCTTTTCTATTCTCTTTGAAGAAGTCAAATTCTTTTTCCATAAATTGAATACACTCGTTTTCTTTCAGTATTTCTTGTTTCAATGTCCATCTCAATACTTTTTTTCGACCTTTCCATATACTGTATTTTTCGGAGTATAAGACGCACCTTTTTACCCCCAAAAAGAGGGTGAAAACTTGGGTGTGTCTTATACACCGAATGTAGCCACACCCAGCCATACCCACCCTTTGGCTTCTGCCTCCCAGCAATTTACCTCTTTGCAACAAACAGCACAGAGCCCGATTAGCACAAGAAACTGATTATCAGGCTCCCGACCTACAGCTGATTCAGCACAGGCAGGCCACGTGCTAGAACTGAAAGTGAAACTAGCAGCAAGGAGGCAAATTGCTGGGAGGTGGACTGCTGGCAATGTTGGACTGCTGAAACTGCAAGGAGGTAAGTCAATAACTATAAATATCTATAGAATGTTCAAATGATTAGACTTTTTTTAAAGACTGCTTTATTATTGTTCTAGACAACTTAAGAAAATGAAGAAGCTTTTTAAAATAAATGCTTGATCTGAAGAGACCCAGTACTATTGTATCTTCTTTTAAATAGCAGAGAATAACTATACTTCCAGAAAGCCACATCAAATTTAAAGATCTGTAAAAGTATAATCTGAAATGTAACAGTGTCCTGTTTAATATTAAGATAAGGAGCTGAGTTAAACCCTGACTTAGTCATGTTTGGAGTAGATATATTTAAATAATTGGGAGGAGTTAGTGTGACTACATTTAAGAAAACTTTCTGGCATTAATATACTGCCATAATGTACATTTCTCCAATTCTTTGCTATTTCTATGGGTCAGACACACATGCATAGAAATACACAGCAAACAGTGTATATCATCTGTACTGTTTGCTGTTTGCTGTTTGGCAAATTGCTGGGAGCCAGAGGCCTTTTTTCCTTGTTTTCCTCCCCCAAAACTAAGGTGCATCTTATACTCCAGTGCGTCTTATACTCTGAAAAATACGGTAACTTTTATCGGGTTGTGATCTGCCCAATTACTAATTTCTATATTTATTTCTTGCACATTAGCTTTTAATTTTGCTGTCATCCAAACCATATCTATTCTTGACCAATATTCATTTTATTCTATTTGAATAAAATGAATATTGGTTTTCTTCTGGATATATTTCTCGCCAAGCATCCTGAATCGCTAGTTTTTTCCGCCATTCTTAAAAATGCTTTTGGAAGTGTTCTCCTCAACTTTTTGTTTATTTTTCTAGTTCTGTAATCTTTTTCTATGTAGACTATAGCATTGAAATCTCCTAATATACAAATATTTTCATAGTCCAGATCTGTTATTTTCTCATGAAGTTTCTTATAAAAATCTTTTGATTAGCATTGGGTGCATATATTGCTACCATAAGTTTCAATTTTTCATTCATCATTATTTCCACCATCAATATCCTCCCTTCCTCATCTGTGAAAATTTGTTTAGTGTTTATTGTTTCCTTTATATATAAAGGTATTCCCCTTTTCTTCTGTGGTGATAATGCAAAATGCTGGACCACTATTGTCCACCACTATTTTTTGTGTTAATGCCCTCATCATCTACACATCATCATCAGTTCACAAGCACTTATTAAAAGGAGGTGTCATTAAGTGTAGATTACTACAGTTACAACAACTATTTGAAAAAGTAAAGGTTGGGCAACCCTAACTCTTTACTGAAGACATAGTTGAGCCATTTTAAGCTTTGCTCATTCATACTTTAAGCACATATTTAAAGTTCCACTGTTGGAATTAATGAGATTTAAGGGTGTAATCTTGCAGCTGGTGAAAGGTTTATTAGAAGGGACCCTACACCAATAGGATAGCTGTGTGATCTCTAAGGGAGTTCCAATTGACGGTTCAGTAAGCACCTACTTGAGTTAGTTGAAAAGAGAAATTGACAGTACTATTGAACTGGCATCTTAAACCAGGAAGAGAAGCCCCTATTCTGTGATTTGAGTGTCTTATTTAAGAGAAAGATATATCCATGACAATCACAATAGTTAAACAGTCATTGCTTCATTTGGCTAAATAAATCACAGTGATTTAACCCCCAGTAGTAATAAAAATAAATGATATTGTTTTGGTTCATTACTACTGAACTAATGAAAAGTAATGAATTAAGAAATTTAGTGAGTGAAAAAGTCTCATCAAAAGAACCTTCTGAGTCTGTTTAGGCCACAGTAATTGCAAGAACTAAATGCAAGCAGATACTATCCCAAACCTAATTAATTTCAATGTCCATAGCAAAGAATTTGTATTGGTAAAAACAGAAATGATCTCTCATTCAAATGTCATTGTCATTCTGAGTTTAACTCTTCCTTTCTTGCATTATTTGTTCACTTGTTTACAAAGATTTAATAAGCTACTCTTCATCATTGAGACACCTACAGCACCTTACTATAATTTAAAGTAACAAAAAGAATACAAATGGTAAAAAAAAAAGTTGACAAAATAATGAAACCAGCCACAGCAAAATCAGTGGCAAACAGAGAAATAGGTGTAGAGTTGAGAATTCTGGATTTATGGCCCCATAGAATTTCTAGATTGCATTACAATAGTGTGTGTAATATCTTTGAAATTTGAACAATACAATTATTAAGCATCTGCAAGGCTTAAAACAGCTCCTTTTTACTTGAACACCCTTAACCCACAAAGAGCCCAAAATAAAATAAAATAAAAATAAACCCAACTTGAAGAAGTGTGATTCCTAGACTGAAAAAGTTGTCCACTTCTACTCCTAAATGCCAGGGCAGATAAAAATATCTTCATCTGGTCTCCCTAATTATCACATTTGTGCATCTCATAGTTGAGAGCCATCACCAAAAAGATCCTGTTACTCCCACTTTCTGATGGCTGTTATGCTGGTACTTTCATGTGAATAACCTTTCTGGAGCAGCAATGAACAGAAGAAAGAAGAGTAACCGAATTCACCTTCCTGGGTATCAACCTTTGCCATAATTGGAAAGGGTTAACTACTTATTCAGGGATATCCACAGGGTGAATCACAAAAATAAGATGGTGGCCCCAATGGTAGAGCTATAATTGCCATCAAGGCCACACTCTACCCCTGCACTTACTATTCTAAGATTGTCTTCTGGGTTATATATTATAGGCAGCAATGAATACTAACTTCACATAAACTTGACAAAATTATCTAGTTTTCATTATCATACATACCATATTTTTCGGAGTATAAGACGCACCTTAGTTTTGGGGGAGGAAAATAGGGGGGGAAATCTACCTACCAGGTATTCATCTGGCTAGTCCTTAGTCTGGTCAGCTTCAGCACATTATTTTATCCCCTGGTTAGGGGGATAAACCTTTTTCAGGGGGAGTAGGAATGAAAACAAGCCTGCAAAGACTTAGGGCTGATAAAAAAACTACTTCAAGGGAGTAGGAATAAAAAATGCTGCAAGCCAGTAAGATCGTTAGCACCTCGTTAGGGCTGAAAAAACCTTTTTCAGAGAGAGTAGGAATGAAAACAAGCCTGCAAAGACGGAGTAGGAAGATCGTTAGCATCTCCTTAGGACTGGGAAAAAAAGCTTCGGAAAAGCTACATTCGGAGAAAAGATGCACCCAAATTTTCAGCCTCTTTTAGGGAGGAAAAAGGTGCGTCTTATGCTCTGAAAAATATGGTAGTTAGGGAGTGGGGCAGTGGCCTAGAGGTGGTGCTCTTGCCTCACCATCAGGAGGCTGTGAGTTCGATCCTAGGGAGAGGCAGATATTTCTCTCTCTGGGCACAATGAGATTATATCTGCTGAATAAAACTCCACATTGGCAACAGGAAGAGCATCCGGCCATTAAACACTCTGCTAGCTCCATTCAATTGCCCAGACTCCACCCCGCAAGGGATTATGGGGTCATTAAAAGATGATGATGATTATCATACATAGAGGAATATTCTTCTGTGGCATGTTCATTAGTAACTGGCTACACCAGTGTTCAAACCATACTGTTTTTAAAAGTGGCTCTTTTTTCATTTTGTGATATGTCATACAAAGATGCATTCAGTATAACCTAAGGTTTGGATCTGGATCCTAGGGACATTTCAGTTCAGCTCTCCACTGGACCATGATGTTCATTGGATGACTCATTTAATCTTGGCATGTCTGCCTTACAGGGTTGTTGTGAGAATAAAATGAACGTCAGCATGAACTCTATAAAAACAGGGGGTATTTATTTATTTATTCAGTATACCCCCTGTTTTTATAGAGTATTTTAGGCTTTTAATATTGCCTTGAAAGATGATTGAATTGTGATAAAGTTGATATATGATAACTAACCCATCTTTCAAGGCAATATTAAAAGCCTAAAATAAATGAAATAAATCCAAATAGATTTATTGCTGCTTGGACCTGTCAGGTTCCTTGGCCCAACAATGTTCTAGCCTTTCTTCTCCTTGAAGACCTCTCTCTACTGGATATTATTAAACCACAACCATTATTTGGAAGACAGGTCTAAGTATCTTAACTCCATTAGCCCCTTATGAAGTTCCGAAAAGTTCATTCTTCAAACACTGACTGAGAGATCAAACACAGAGATATCCGAAACGCCTGATGGAACCCAGATACCATGTCAGGCAGGTCATCTTCTGCAGGAGCCCTCTCTCCCAGGGTTCCAGAAACCATTGAACCTGGCTTTGTTGTGTTGATTTTGTTCTTTATCGGATTATTGTAGTCTGGATTAGCTGTTTGAATTTGTATTTTAGCTGTTTTTATGCTTTTTCTAATTTTGAACACCATGCAGCATCCAGTGGAGTTGGCTAATAGAGCTTAATAAATAAATAGTAATAATAAATGGTTTAAACAAAATAAACAGCCTAAGTAGCGTCAAGGTGACACGTTCCTACCTGAGGACTATCCAGGGCCTAATGCATAAACAAAATAGCCATTCGACTTTTATAGTTAGTTGTCTTGCCTGACCTTCTGTATAAATCAAGAAACATTATTGGCAAAAAGATCTTCTTTCGCTGCATTTATATCTCATTTCTTCACGATGTTGGCTGTAATTCTAATGGCATTTTTTTTCTGAGCAATTGATTTCGGTGGGATTGTCTCATGAAGTACCTTTAGGATTGCAGCTATTGGATATAGCAGAGATCTACCCACAAAAATGCTACATTCGGTTCCAAAAGATTTTTATGCCACTCAAAGTCATTTAAAAAAACGCAAACCAAGCAAATTCAAAGAGGGGGAAATCAATGAAGCTGTATTATCTTAGAAAGCAATTGCAAGTATGTTCCATGAATGAAAATAAAAATAACAAAATATGCTGTCTGTATTGGAGAACTATATTAGACAAGCTACCAAACCGTGAGTCCATAGACACTCCTTTTCTTTCTGCAATATTTGGCAAATGCAATCAAGATCGTGTAGGTGGATGATATCTTGACATTGCACAGAATAGAGCAGCTTTCCCTGTAGCAAAGAATTCTGTGCATACCAGACCTGGCATGTGATGCTTAGATATTTTGGTTTTAAAAAGATTAATATATTCAAGCACTCTAATCAGCTAAGTAGCAGATTGCAATAGCAGAGTTAAAAAAGGTTTTAAACTCTGTTACAGATTTGACAAAACCCAGAATGCCACAGCTCCATACCATTTAGAACTATCTGCAAATTCACTTTTTGATTTTTTTTTCTTCGAATGGCATGATCTCATAGATCAAGCTAAAGTAGTGGATCAGCCAAAGTCTCATAAACATGGATTTCTAAATGTCTCAAACAAGTTGTATCCCAATCCCTCACCAAAGATTGACAAACAACAGGAGAGAGAGAGAGAGAGAGAGAGAGAGAGAGAGAGAGAGAGAGAGAGAGAGAGAGAGAGAGAGAGAGAGAGAGAGAGAGAGACTAGAAAGAAATATCTAGCGGCAAGATACTAGCAAAGCTGGGCATTCTGCTGAAATCCATGTCTTTGTCAGGAAAAAAAAAACCACGAGCAGAAAATGGCAGATAAAGGCATCACAAACTACAGGAAACAAACCAGTGGACATAATGTCTAAAAATTAAAATAAAAGCACACCTACTGATGAGATAGAAAGACCTTGGTATATTAATGATCTGAGCTTTCTGATCTGTCCCAGCAAAATTCCCAAGTCCTGCTCATGCAGTACACCATGTGTAATGTTCTTAACATTACTAATATAGCTATGACTAACTAAAAGCATAACTAGGTGGTTTAAGCAGGTAGGATAGTAAAACAGTTGCACAGAAAGTCTGTAGAAATGCTCAATCATCCAGGTCATGGTTGTCCCAAAGGTGCTTTTTTCAGGAGGCAACTGGACTTTCTTGGTTTTTCTTTGAAGACGTTTCGCTTCTCATCCAAGAAGCTTCTTCAGCTCTGACAGGATTCCTTCCATTCCCCACTATCCTGTCAGAGCTGAAGAAGCTTCTTGGATGAGAAGCGAAAAACAAGAAAGTCCAGTTGCCTCCTGAAAAAAGCACCTTTGGGAGTTGAACAGAAATTTAGAGAGGGAGAAGAAACCAAGTTGAATCTAACACCATCTCTGAATTCTACCTTAATTTGGACTGCTTATTATTAATCTCGTCACCCATCAATGTCTTTCTTCATTTTCAAAAGCATGCTGAAGCGGGGGGGGGTTGTTAAAATAATCAGCCATGCTAAAGGCATCATCCCTTATAAATATAAAATCTGATAAGTTTACTTTTTTTTTAAAACAAAAATCCTTCTTATTGACTTTACTTCCCAGGAGAAATCTGTTTCTTCAGTCTAACAGGGGTCTCCAACCTTGGCTACTTTAAGACTTGTGGATTTCGACTCCCAGAATTCCTCATCCAGCAAAGCTGGTTGAGGAACTCTGAGAGTTGAAGTCCACAAGTCTCAAAGGTGCCAAGGTTGGAGACCTCTGGTTTAAATGGTTTCTGTATGGATGACTTCTGAGTGAATTCAGATTCACCTTTTACTGGAGAATTGGCGGGGGGAGATTTTACCATTGCTAGACCTCCTCTGGATGCAGAAAGGCTTTAAGCATGATCAGAAGCACCCTACATGAAGAGCTAGCCATACTATCATTCTCTGGCTTTGGGCAAGCCCCTTTGCCTCCCATTTTCTCCTTGTTCATGTGTGAAATTCCCTGTTGTTTCTATTATTGTCGGAAAGGATGCTACAAGCATCCAAAACCAGATCCTCCTTTTGTGCTGATTCACATTCATCAGAACTCCCCGTTGACGCGTCCTACAACCACGCTACAATTCTTTCATGCTACAATATGATCCACACATATGAATGCTCTCTGTTGCGATTTAATAGCAGTAACAGAAGCACTGGAAGTGACAGAACCAGGGGGATTAGAGGAAATGCTCATTAAAACAAATTTAAAAGGTCTAATGATTAAAATATTGATTAATTAGCCAAACATTGATTAACAGTCACACATTATCAACTACAAAGGTTCTAATTACTGTGCCATTATTCCAAAGATTGACCTGTTCTCTCTTGTCACTTAGGATGAAGAACAATTTTTATTAAGTGGGTAATTTGGATTTTTGACCTGTAAAATTTTAATAGGGAGTGCAGAGAGGGTGTCATGTGTGGTTTGGCGTTTTAGTCATCAAGGGACCTACAGCTACTGTCTCTACTTAACCGGAGGCACAGGAGTGCAAAAGGGATGTGCACATGTAGGGATTAAAGCCCCAAATGACTTCTTCATCAGGATAATATGGAGATGTGCTTGCCAGGGCAACAAAAAATGAAATCCTTCTTCTAAGCACCAAGGATGGTTCAATTAGAGAGGCATACAAGCAGCGCATGAGAGAGCATATTACGGGATGCCCAGATGCCTTTGAACAAGGAAACAGACAACATGAAAACATCCCACTTTTACTTCTCTAGCAAAGAGAAAGAAAGCCTACCAGCTACAGAGCATCTCCCAAAGATATCACTGCTGGCTTCCACCATCTGGCACAAGAACCTAAGCTAAGAGAAAGCCCATCATTCCTCAAAGCCAGTTTTGCCTAGCAAGAGATTAATCCTATAGGAAGCAGGCCCGGAATTTAAGGGGAGATTTATGAGTGTCCTGCACAAGACTTCTCTCAGGATTTCTCTATTTAGACCTGTCTGTGTAGCATTTAAATCTTGCCTTGCAAAGGAAGAGGAGACTAGCACACACCCAGTCTAGCTATCTCTATAAATGTCGGAGAAAGGGTAGTCTGGATTAGCTCTTGATGAGATCAACTCTATGGCCAAGAAACAGATTTATGGAATGGATACAAATAAAGCTGGAGGAAGAAGGGAGAAATTTGGAATGTATCTTTGCTTAATAATCTTGCAGGCAAAATATGCTCATAAATGAATACTGTTTGTGTGTCTGTGTGTGTGTGTGTTGCCTGTGCAACAACTAACAGCCTGCAGTTTGGCTAAATAAATAGCCTGAAGAAGACAATTAGGAAAAGAATCATTAACTAGTACAAAGTGAACAACAAAACCTTGGGAAGAGCTCAAGAAAGAAACAAGGGTGCCCGAATGCCACCCTAGGGAAGCCTTTTCTTCAGACAAAATGTAGATGTTCTGCAGAAATCTCCAGAGTATGTCCTGGTCAGCCCCAGGAGCTAAAAGACTAAGACTAACTTAAAAATTCCTTGCATCATCTGGGAACAGTAGCGAAGAAGTTACTAGGAGAGGAGTTGTGTTAAACAGGATCACTATCAACAGAAAACCTGAGATAATAGAATAGAATAGAATAGAACAGAAAACAGAACAGAAAACAGACAGAACAGAACAGAACAGAACAGAACAGAACAGAACAGAACAGAACAGAACAGAACAGAATAGAATAGAATAGAATAGAATAGAATAGAATAGAATAGAATAGAATAGAATAGAATTCTTTATTGGCCAAGTGTGATTGGACACACAAGGAATTTGTCTTTGGTGCATACTGTATACTCTCAGTGTACATGAAAGAAAAGATACGTTCGTCAAGAATCATAAGGTACAACACTTAATGATAGTCTGGGTACAAATAAGCAATCAAATCATATCAGGAACCAGTCAATATAAACTGTAAGGATACAAGCAACAAAGTTACAGTCATTAGTGGGAGGAGATGGGTGATGGGAACGATGAGAAGATTAATAATAGTGTAGACTTAGTAAATAGTTTGACAGTGTTGAGGGAATTATTTGTTTAGCAGAGTGATGGCGTTCAGGAAAAAACTCTTCTTGTGTAATGCTGTTCTGGTGTGCAGTACTCTATAGCGTCGTTTTGAGGGTAGGAGTTGAAACAGTTTGTGTCCAGGATGTGAGGTGTCTGTAAATATTTTCACAGCCTTCTTTTTGACTCGTGCAGTATACAGGTGTTCAATGGAAGGCAGGTTGGTAGCAATTGTTTTTTCTGCAATTCTAATTATCCTCTGAAGTCTGTGTCTGTCTTGTTGGGTTGCAGAACCAAACCAGACAGTTATAGAGGTGCAGATGACAGACTCAATAATTCCTCTGTAGAACTGAATCAGCCGCTCCTTGGGCAGTTTGAGCTTTCTGAGTTGGCGCAGAAAGAACATTCTTTGTTGTGCTTTTTTGATGACTTTTTTGATGTTAGGTGTCCATTTTAGATCTTGCGATATGGTAGAACCTAGAAATTTGAAGGTCTCTACTGTTGATATTGTGTTGTCTAGTATTGTAAGAGATGGAAGCATGGGCGGGTTTCTCCTAAAGTCTACCACCATTTCTATGGTTTTGAGTGTGTTCAGTTCCAGATTGTTCTGGTCGCACCACAAGGTTAGTTGTTCAACCTCCCGTCTGTATGCGGATTCATCGTTGTCTCGAATGAGGCCGATCACTGTTGTGTCATTTGCGAACTTCAGTAGTTTAACAGATGGATCATTAGAGATGCAGTCATTGGTATATAGAGAGAATACAAGTGGAGAGAGCACACAGCCTCACATCCTTCCTCTCTCTTTCTAATCAAGATAACAAAGAAAAATAGTAAATAGTGAAAAAAAGAAAATAGAAAAGGAAAAAAAAGACATGAAAAAGAAGCAGCAGCTTCCAATGTATTGATAATGGTTATAATACCTTCATGAGCTCTTTCTCACTGCACCTAACCAGGACACTAATGAGATGGCAAACTCTGTTTTCTGCCATGTCCTCCTGATGTTGCCTTCACCTCAGTCCCTCAATTTGTACCTGAGGCTGCCTAAAGCCAGCTCTGCTGCTTCAGTTTTAATTTCCTCATGTCGCAACACCATTGCCCCATAGCTATGATCTCCACATTTCACTAATTACCGTATTTTTCGGAGTATAAGACGCACCGGAGTATAAGACACACCTTAGTTTTGGGGGAGGAAAACAAGGAAAAAAGGCCTCTGCCTCCAAGCAATTCGCCAAACAGCAAACAGCACAGATGATATACACTGTTTGCTGTGTATTTCTGTGCATGTGTGCCTGACCCATAGAAATAGCAAAGAATTGGAGAAATGTACATTATGCCAGAAAGTTTTCTTAAATGTAGTCACATTAACTCCTCCCAATTATTTAAATAGATCTACTCCAAGGTAAGTCAGGATTTAACTCTAATACTAAACAGGACACTGTTACATTTCAGACTATACTTGTACAGAGCTGTTAAAATTAATTAAAATTTCTGGAAGTATACATTATTCTCTATTATTTAAAAGAAGATACAATAGCACTGGGCCTCTTCAGAGCAAGCATTTATTTTAAAAAGCTTAATTTTGTTAAGTTGTCTAGAACAATAATAAAGCAGTCTTTAAAAAATAAGTCTAATAATTTGAACATTCTACATTTATAGTTATTCACTTACCCCCTTGCATACAGTTCAGCAGAAAATAAAAATCTGCTTGTCTCTCCCAGCTATTTGCCTCTTTGCAGTTTCAGTTTCATTTTAGCACGTGGCAAATCAGCTGGGGTCGGGAAGCTGCTAAGGACTTGCTTGTCTTAACAGGCTCTTCCCTGTTTGCTGCAAACAGGTAAATTGCTGGAAGACAGAGGCCAAAGGGTGGTGGTGGGTGGGTGGGGTCTACATTTGGTATATAAGACGCACCCAAGTTTTCACCCTCTTTTGGGGGGGTAAAAAGGTGCGTCTTATACTCCGAAAAATACGGTATTTGATCCCTGATGCAGGGATTGAAATCCACCCAGCTCTTATTGGTCACTTTGGTTGAAGATGGGTATGAATGCCCGTCTTTGGGCATCTGGTAATTTTGGCTTTGGTGGCAATAAAGAGGAGTCATCTGGCTCCTCAGAGCTCTAGCACTCTTGTGAAAAAGCACTAGTCTTTTTTTTAACAGATTAACAGAGTTGGAAGGGACCTTACAGGTCATCTAGTCCAACTCCCTGCCCAAGCAGGAGACCCTTACATCTGCCTCTACCTAGGATCGAACTCAAAACCTCCTGATTGTGAGGCAAGAGCTCTACCTCTAGGCCACAGCTTGTGCTGATGGAAGGTCAATTTAAATTGAGAAAAGAGACTTGGCTTCTGTAGTTATGTGTGGCCAGTTTTGTTGCTATTGGGTGCCTTGCGGGTTTAATGCTGCTTCTGGACGCACATGATACTAATTTTAGGAGTATTGACCAGTCAGGATGACAACTGAAGTCTTCATGTGTGAACCCTCAGAAATAATAAAAGTAATTGTTAAAACTGGTCAATACTCCCAAAATTAGTATCATGCAGCTGCAATTCCCATGGCTTTGGGCACAGCACGCTATTTACTTATGTCACTCTAGGAAGAAGGGATGGTTTCATTTGCTTATTCCACTTCAGTTGGGTGGTGCTAGTTGCCGTAGGGATGTCAGCTGCTGTTTTTGGGTCAATCACAATTTCATGTTCTGCCTGGCCGTCCATCGATTACGTCTATGACTACAAGTGCAAAAGTGGACTTTTTGGTTACCTGTTATCCCTGCAGCGGCCAAGGACAAAACTCATTCAATCACCATTGTTTCCTCTTGCCTTACTCCCTTTTATCTATCAGCTGGACAGATATTATTATATTATTATATTTATTTTATTTTAATTTAATTTAATTTTAAATTTAATTTTATTATTATTTTGTATTATTTTGTATTTTATTTTATTTTTTATGATTTTATATTTTATTTTATTTTATTATATATTATTTTATTAACATGAGTTTAGTGCTCTTTAGGGCGGCATAGTGGCCCAATAGTTAAGATACTGGTTTGTCAGCTGGAAAGCCGGTAGTTCAAGCCCTGAGCTCCCGTCCTCGCCCCAGCTCCTGCCAACCTAGCAGTTCAAAAGCATGCAAATGCAAGTAGATAAACGGGTACCACTAACAGCACTCTGTGAGATCATGCTGGCTATATGACTGCAGAAATGTCTTTGGGTAGCCTGCTCAATGGCCTTGAAACGGAGGTGAGCATCACTCCCTAGAACAGTGATGGCGAACCTTTTTTTCCTCAGGTGCCGAAAGTGCATGCGCGTGAGCTATCGCACATGCGAGAGTGCCGACACCCATAATTCAATGCCTGGGGAGGGCAAAAACAGCCTCCCTGCCCCCCCAGAGGCCCTCTGGAGGCCGGAAATGGCCCATTTCCCAACTTCTGGTGGGCCCGGTAGGCCCATTTTTTGCCCTCCCCAGCCTCCAGAGGCTGGAGGCTGGGGAGGGCAAAAATGCCCTCCCCCATCCCCAGGAGGCCCTCTGGAAGCCGAAAACTCCCTCCCAGATCTCTGTGCAAGCCAAAAATCAGTTGGCCGGTGCGCACATGTGCGCTGGAGCTGAGCTAGGCAACAGCTCGCGTGCCGGCAGATATAGCTCTGTGTGCCACCTGTGGCACGCGTGCCATAGGTTCGCCATCACTCCCCTAGAATCAGCAATGGCTAATAGAGTAAAATCTACAGGAATTCCTTTACCTTTTTTTTCAGTGCTCTTTTAGAAGAGTGCTAGACTCGTGAAGAAATAGTTAGTGGCAGATGACAGCCACAGAAGAGGGGCTACACCCAACAGATGCTTCAGGAGCAATCTAGTTTATGCAGGGATGTTTTTCTGCCAGCTCAGGCACTTGGTGGATAGCACTTTTAACTTGGCCATCTGGAAGAGTGCCATCTATACCAGTGTTTCCCAACCTTGGCAACTTGAAGATGTCTGGACTTCAATTCCCAGAATTCCCCAGCCAGCGAATGCTGGCTGGGGAATTCTGGGAGTTGAAGTCCAGACATCTTCAAGTTGTCAAGGTTGGGAAACACTGATCTATACTCTTCATTACCAACAAAAGCATTTTCAAAGTAAGGTGTGGGTATATGTTTGTACATATGTACAGTATTTATTTTAAAGCAAATTCTTATTTTTGTATAAGTTTGTATAACGATCCAGAAAGAAACTCTTGGCTATTTTAAACCTACCGGTATCATTTATTATTACTGGTGAGAATAGGTTTCCCCAGCGTGGTACCTTTCAGATGTCTTCAGTCACATTTCCCAGAATTCCCAGCCAGCATAGCCTCTTCTGAGCATTGGAGGTCGAAATATCTGGAATCCAACAGACTGGGAAAGACTGAACTAATACATTGGAGAATTACAGCAAGTCCAAAGAAGTCATCTGAAAAGCAGAAAACACACGTTTTATTTATTTCTTTTGCCTAGCAACTCAGCAAACCAATTCCAATAAGTTGAAGAACAAAGACGTGAGCAGGGCCAGAAAAAAAAAAAACCAGAAGTAAATGTTGTTTACTTTTACTTTTAACAGATTAACAGAGTTGGAAGGGACCTTGCAGGTCATCTAGTCCAACCCCCTGCCCAAGCAGGAGACCCTACATCTGCCTCTACCTAGGATTGAACCAGAGGTGGGTTCCTGCCGGTGCGGTTAATAGCTGTTGTTCGGCGCAGAGCCGAAGACGCTGCTGCCGTTCGCGGCGCGGGAGCTTTCCCCGGGCGCTGCCGCCGCCCGCATGGCCGCCACCAATTGCGTTCTTTTGCCCTCTGCGCATGTGCAAAGCGTTCCGCATGCGCAGAGGGCAAAAGAACGCAATTGCCGGCGTCCATGCGGGCGGGGAAAGCGCCCGGGGAAAGCTCCCGCGCCGTGAACGGCAGCAGCGTCTTCGGCTCTGCGCCGAACAACAGCTATTAACCGCACCGGCAAAAACAGGCAGGAACCCACCTCTGGATTGAACTCACAACCTGCTGTGTGTGAGGCAAGAGCTCCACCTCTAGGCCACCGCAGAGGAACAACCCTGACTAGGTGGCTCAGTGGCTAAGACATTAAGCTTGTCGATCAGAAAGGTTGGCAGTTCGGCCGGTTCGAATCCCTAGTACAGGTCTCCTGCGTGAGCAGGGGGTTGGACTAGATGACCTCCAAGGTCCCTTCCAACTCTGTTACTGTTACCTAGTCATGGGTGTTAGCATGTTAGCATGTTAGCGTGTGGCTGTTTACAAGAGCTGAGGTGGTGCAGTGGTTAAATGCTGCGACTGCAGGCTGTCTGCTAGTTCACCAGTTCAGCTGTTCAAATCTCACCGGCTCAAGGTTGACTCAGCCTTCCATCCTTCCGAGGTGGGTAAAATGAGGACCCAGATTGTTGGGGGCAATATGCTGAACTCTGTAAACCGCTTAGAGAGGGCTGTAAAGCACTATGAAGTGGTATATAAGTAAAGTGCTATTGCTATTTTAACTAACTCAGTTGAAAATAATGAATGTGGTTATTCTCCCGGGGTTTCCTAATTTTCTATTCTGTCATTTTAAACCTGTCAAGATGGCTACACCTTTCACGGGGGCCTTGGGAGCTGAACTTGAGACTTTGGAGAGTTACCAAGTTTAAGACAAATCATTGGCTGCAAGTTGTTTCCTGCTAAGGTTCAGTGAGTAAAGGAGGTATTTAAACACATAATGTGTTGTCCTCAGCAGATCTCTACAAGAGATCTGGAAAGTAGTTGTGCTGTGTTCAGGAACCGTTTCATTACTCTGGCATTGCTGAACGTGGAAGACAAGGCTACACAACAATATATTATCCTTGCAATGTAGACAGGAGAAAGATGAAGTATCCGAGCAGCCAACCATCCTTCCTCCAATTTGTACTTTCAGACATTGTCTATTTTTCCGCCTTCTTTTGTTTCCAACAATGATAATTGCAGTTCTTTATGCACCTGACAAGGCTAGAACCATAATACACACAGACCCACACAGACACAAACACTGGGTAGGACAGATATTTATGGAAACGGATCTTATTTGGGGAAGGGGGGGAAAGGCAGAACAATGGGGATGGATAGCAACTCCTTATGCTATTGGGTTAAATGCAAAAATTTCCAGTAAAACCTCCCTGCATTAAAAATGAATTAACAGGGTGATTATTAATTGTGCCTATTCCGATTCCTTTGTGCTCTCCTGCATGTTTCCTGAATCTCATTTGAATCCTTTGGTTAAGTAATGTGTCAAGGGGGGTGCCTGCCTGAATGCCTGATTTATTTAAAAAGCAGGACATCACTCCCAGATTAGAATACCAATGAGTGGGGTTAAAAAGGCTCCACTGTAGTTGGAGGACAGCTTTCACTCTGAGAGGTACCTGAAAAAGACCTCCATGGACTAATTTTCCGAATCACATTGTAATGTGGGCTCATGTCAATCATCAGAACAGACAGCTTCATCCCATGATATAAACTAGTTATACATTCAAGAGCTGCCAGAGGATCTTCATTAAAAAGGGACTTAGCATTAAAAGAAGAAGGTTGTTTTATTATAATACTTCAAACGCAGTTTTTTTGTTTTATATGTTCTCTGAAAAGCCTTTTTTGTTCTTCATCACAGTATCAAAAAAAAAAAAAGTGCCACGGAAGAAGCGACAACATTAAATATTCTTATTTTTAATAGGAATCAAGGTAGCTTTCTGGTTTAAGGCATAAAGAAATGATATACGTTTCCCCTTCTAAATATATTCATGCCTTTGACTAACAAAAAGAAATCTCCAGATGTAATAGGAGGATGTTTTTAATCTTTTGTGAAGAGGGATTTGCAAAGCTGCTACTCAAGTACAATATCTAGTGGCGAAGTCTAGCAGCAAGAGGTTATATATTTGTATAAAACCTTTGGGCGATCACCAGCTTCAAGATACAAGTGAGATATCACAATCCATGCCATTAAAATATAATGAGATGGCATTAAGAAGAAAACATTAACAATATCCATGGAAGTACATCATTGACACAATAATCTAGTTTTTTTTTTAAATTAGCACATACAAATGTGTGTGCAGACACCCACACACACACATTGCTGTCATTTCCAAGATCCTATTTTAAATATAATTTCACAAGTTGCACATCTTCAAATTAAATGGGACATTTAAATCAAACACAACTGCCTTTCAAAGAAAAAGGGAAGGAAGAAGTGTGGTCTCAATATATGCTTCATGGCCCAGCCATCTTTCTTTTCCTTTGGATTCATCAGATCCTAAGATTTAGTGGGGGTTGGGGGGTTGGAAGGATTTTTAAAAATATTTTTATTGGAGTGGGCTTTCTGATATCAATGATGGTCTCTCCTTTCTTATTGTAGGACAGATGACTAGCAATAGCAATAGCACTTAGACTTATATACCGCTTCATAGTGCTTTACAGCCCTCTCTAAGCGGTTTACAGAGTTCAGCATATTGCCCCCAACAATCTGGGTCCTCATTTTACCCACCTCGGAAGGGTGGAAGGCTGAGTCAACCTTGAGCCGGTGAGATTTGAACAGCTGAACTGCTGAACTGCAGTGCTGCATTTTAACCACTGCGCCACCTCGGCTCTCGACTATATTGTTATTATCTAGGAGGTGGCAGGAGGTGAAATATATACCCTTACGAGTATTGCTGAACTAAAACCTGCATCAGAAATGTTACTTACCACACAGGGATATAGGACTAGGGCCCTTGCAGATGTTGCTGGATGTTACTCTTTCCAGCGTCTCTCCCAAATGTTGGTTTGGCAGCTGCCAATTGGAATGCACCAAGATTTGGAGAACCATTGGTTCCCCCTCCCGATTTCAGCACAAAACCATCAATAGGCAGGGTGACTGCAGTTTTGGACCATGAAGAACTGCTCAGTGTAGGAACTTTAGAAGTATATATCAAGTCAGATAAATAGTGTACTTTGTTCAATATTGGTTATCCTGAATGGCAATGGTCCTCTAAGATTTAGAGCAGTATCCTTCCCAGCTACACCAGAAAATACCAGCAATACTAAATACTAAATCAGCAATAATCTTCAGGCAAAGAAAATATTTACCCACCAACCTTTGGTGCTTCCCTTTAGGATAGAACGTTGTATATAAACAAGTTCCCAAACATTGAAAACTTTTAATGTTATCTTCCACTAGGTAGATCAGACCCAGCAATCAACACCCCAAGAAAGTTAAAACTACTTTTATTGAGATTGGTGATAAAACAGAATCTTGCAAATCTGATTTTGCTGTATCTCCTTTCCCCTTCTTATACGCCTATGAATTAAGGAGGTATCTGCCTGAACTGCTTCTAAATGCTTATCTGGACATTCTGGACTTACAAGTGCTTCAGCCTCTTCTGCCTATCAGCACCTGCATATCTCCATCAAAGTCATCCTCCTTTTTTAATCCTGCATTTATTTATTTATTTATTTATTTAGAAATAAACAAAGCAGCAAACATACCTAATACTCCTTCCTCCTCCTATTTTCCCACACAATAACCCTGTGAAGTGTGTTGGGCTGAGAGAGACTGACTGGCTCAAGGTCACCCAATTAGCTTTCATGCCTAAGGTGGGACTAGAACTCACAGTCTCCCGGTTGCTTGGCTAGCACCTTAACCACTACACCAAACTGGCTCTCTTATCTCATTTTCTTATCTTATTTCATCTTATCATATTTTATCTTATCTTAAATCAGCTTCCTTATTCTCTACAGTATCAGACACCAAAGAACGAGCATTTTGTTTCTCTGCCTGAGTCCTTGGGAATCTTGATTTGTACGGTCTTATTTTCAAAAGCATTTCTGGATTGGCATTTATTCTGGTAAATATTTAAGATAACTAACCAAAGGTTGATGTAAAGGCCAGTCATATGATTCAAATTCTCTGTCAACTAGATTTTTGCATGCTATAGTATTCCTTAAACTCTTCTCTTACAACAAAGTATGAAAAGAACATATTGTATTTTTTGGAGTATAAGACGCACCTTTTTCCTCCCTAAAAGTGGCTGAAAATTTGGGTGCGTCTTATACTTCGAATGTAGCTTTTTTTTTTCCAGCCCTAACTAGGTGCTAACAG
This sequence comes from Diadophis punctatus similis, assembly GCA_023053685.1. Lineage (NCBI taxonomy): Eukaryota > Metazoa > Chordata > Lepidosauria > Squamata > Dipsadidae > Diadophis > Diadophis punctatus. Next base: position 189,436,908 of record JALIGW010000001.1, on the reverse strand, counting down.
ATCTTCCCAGCTCTTACCTTGCAGGTTTTTTCATTGTTACTCTCTCCAAAGAATGTTTTTCCAGCCCTAAGTCTTTGCAGAATTTTTTTTCATTGCTCTACTTGCTCCGAATAAGTTTTTTTTCTAGCCCTAACCAGGTGCCAACTATCTTTCCAGCTCTTACTGGCTTGCAGGCTCTTTCATTGTTATTCTCTCAGAAGAAGGTTTTTTTAAATCCTAACCAGGGGATAAAATAATGTGCTGAAGCTGCTCTGAATAAGTTTTTTTTTAGCCCTAACCAGGTGCTAACGATCTTCCCAGCTCTTACTGGCTTGCAGGTTCTTTCATTGTTACTCTCTCAGAAGAAGGTTTTTTTAAGTCCTAACCAGGAGATAAAATAATGTGCTGAAGCTGCTCTGAATAAGTTTTTTTCTAGCCCTAACCAGGTGCTAACTATCTTCCCAACTCTTACTGGCTTGCATGCTCTTTCATTGTTACTCTCTCAGAAGAAGGTTTTTTTAAGTCCTAACCAGGGGATAAAATAATGTGCTGAAGCTGACCAGACTAAGGATGCTAGCCAGATGAATACCTGGTAGGCAGATTGTTTTCCCCTATTTTCCTCCCCAAAAACTAAGGTGCGTCTTATACTCCGGTGCGTCTTATACTCCGAAAAATACGGTACTTTGTTCTACTCCGCATGTAGTCTTTACAGGAAGGCACGCATCATAGAGAACCACTTGAGGAATGATGTTGTTAATAGGGATTCAAGGGTAACAATAACATTTAGACTTATATACCACTTCACAGTGCTTTACAACCTTCTTTAAGTAGTTTTACAGAGTCAGCCTATTGCCTTCAACAATCTGGATCCTCATTTTATCAACCTCAGAAGCATGGAAGGCTGAATCAACCTTGAGCCGGCCGGGATCGAACTCCTGACAGTGTGCTGAATTAGCCTGCAATACCGCATTCTAACCACTGCGCCACCATGGCTCAGTAAAGGGTGAAGTAGCTTTGTCCAAATTTGGATAGCAATTCAGAATATATCATCAGTAATTGAAAGTAAGATGGTGGTTGTTTCCTTTCGTAAAACTATACAATTTTCAATGGATACACTCAAGACATCTGTGGGAATAATATCATTATGAAATTAGTTTTGAGAGCTTAGAAAATCCGCCTGCTAAGTAAGCTCTGTTGCACCCAGAGACAGCTTAATTAAAGTCTTCTGATGCGTAGCTATAAAAATAAATATACCAATCCCTGGTCTTCGGGGCTCTTAAAGGTATTCTTTGAAGCTTCCCCCCATAACTCTATCATATTGAAGACTTCAATTATACCAAGCATACACACAGAGCTTCTTCATTTCTTTTTAAAGAGAGAGTTGCCACAATACAACTAAAGATTGACAGGTACCTCAGCACCTTCTAGCTTCCATCTCAGAAGCAGTTAGCAGCAACACAATCTTTGATTTGCCCTTTATTGCTGCCCATTAGGCAAAAAACACCGACATGTTGAATATAAAGCTTGGAAGGGCATTTCATAGGATTATCAAAAGCAGAACATTCCAAGTGTAATGAGTGCAAACCAAAGGAAGGGGAATTCCAGACTGCTTGGTGCCAAACCCACAGCAATTCCCAAACAATTCCTTCTGTGTTCCTGCTGCTCCTGATGTCAGCCCAGGTGAGCACCAGATATGCAGCCCTTGCCCAGATTGGTTTTTTTTCCCCCTTATTGAAATCAAAATACAGAATAGATTCAATGATCTAACCTGCCAAATGACAGCTCTTCGGCATTTATACATTGTGTAAGTATTGCAAGTAACAGAAATTATTCTCAAAGATATTCCAATACCCAGTACCAGGATTTTAGTTTATTTATTTATTTATTTATTTGGTCGTTTTTATATATTCCGCCCAACTCCCGTAGGACTCAGGGAGGCGTACAACATAATACGAAACAATTTATAAAAACGATACCAATGATTAAAAAAATTACAAAATTTAAAAAAATTTAAAAACAGACCATCATTCACACATGGGGGATTGATCTTGATTTCACCCCGCCTGCAGGAAGAGCCATGTTTTAATGGCTTTATGGAAGGCCAGTTGGGTGGGGATAATCTGGATCTCTGGAGGGAGTTGGTTCCAGAGAGACGGGGCTCCCACAGAGAAGGCCCTCCCCCACGGTCCCACCAACCGGCATTGCTTGGTTGATGGGACCTGGAGGAGACCAACTCTGTGGGACCTAACCGGTCGAAGGGAGATATGCGGTAGGATGCGGTCCCGGAGGTAACCTGGCCCTGAGCCATGTAGGGCTTTAAAGGTTAAAACCAACACCTTAAATTGCATCCGGAGACTAATGGGCAACCAATGCAGCTGGCGAAAAATAGGTGTTACGTGGGTGTATCTAGGCACACCCACTACAGCTCGCGCAGCTGCATTAGTTGTGCCTCTGTCTTAGTTTCAAAATATACCCGGCCTATTATTTCACTTTCCATTTGTCCACATGAATTTTCCAAATCTTGTAATTGAGTTTTGCCAAAATATTTGCAGGAAGGAGAAGAATAGAATAGAATAGAATAGAATAGAATAGAATAGAATAGAATAGAATAGAATAGAATAGAATAGAATAGAATAGAATAGAATAGAATAGAATAAGATAATAGAATCCATATAAAAGTCTCTCCCTCCCTCCCTCCCTCCCTCTCTCTCTCTCTTTCTCTGTATTTGAGTGTGTATATGTATGTACCTCAGTATTTTAAACATTCACACACATAATATAAAAAATGTTACCTTAGTGACCAAGCCAAAGCAAGTAAAAATATCCTTCTCAAAAACTAGCTACAAAAAATGTAATTGTGTTTGGATGTCAGGTGTATTCCACCCAATCCAACTTGATTTGGTCTCTTCTCAAATCTCATTGCTTGTTTCATTAGTCTTTCATCACACAATTGATTTGATTATTCTGTATGCCTAGACCCCGGACTCTCTTTTTCATTAGCGAAAACATTAAAATGTTTTCTGAGTCAAGATTGATGCCGGGTGACAGCATGGGCACAACCATGTCATTTGATGGGCAACAATTGCTATTGCCCCACTATGCTCTGGTGGACTCTCAATTCTATGATAACTAGATTTAGTTTCTGATCCCTCTTTAGACCCTCCAAAATGCAGATGCCGATTTCCATAGGGTGCATAGGATGGATCAGTCCCTTTTCCTCTGAGACTGATAATGGAAGATGGTGGAACGAGTACATAGGCATAATGGTGCTCCCTATATAGCGTATGCATCGGTTGGGTTGCTCTGTGGGCATGGAGGGGCACAAGGGGGAGGGCTTTCATCATGGTCTGAAGATTGTCACAGCCAAAGCAAAAACCTGAACAATGGTGCAGTATAAGAGTCCCCTCTGTCTCTGGGTGAAGGGGCACTTCACTTCAATTGAACCACAATCCAAGTACCCTCTTGAGATGGCTCTATAAACAACTGTCAAAACAACTGCTTGCCAGCCTGCGGTGGTGTTTTGCGCACTTAGGCAAATATCTAAATTTTCTGCTGGCCTTTCCATGGAAGGTGGGGAAGAACAGAACAGAAAAAAAAACCAAGATGGTGGTTGTGGCAGCAGCTTGGAAGCCTCTCCTCTCATGTATGTGCTTTTGTATGTTGCATGCGCGTTCAAAGGAGAAAGGCGGCTTTCACTGTGTTGCTGCCACCAGGATCGTGACATTTTTTGGCCCTACCTGCAGATGTTGAAAGTGAAGGTGAAAAAAGTTTCGGATTTAATCTCCAGCATCTTGGAAAAACTTCTGCGTGGAACTCTGGAGACAGCTTGACAGTCAGTGTTGGCTGTATAGTCTGAGCTGTCTAACTTACTGTAAACATGTTCTGAAATGTGTAATGTAAATAAATAAAAGTGCGAAAGCTGCGAGAAAGATGAACTCTGCCCATTTCATATGTCCCGTGGTTGCTTTAACAGTATCCTAATGGTTGCCACATGCTTCCGTTAAAGGACTTGCTCATGATTCAGAGGGGCTACATACTGAGATGATTTAAGTTAGCAAAAGCAGACAAAATATGTGGAAAATATTCAGGTTAGAATGTCGATAGATGCCAAGCTATGTGTTCAGCAGAGAGCTTACGATTCTGACTCATTACTGTTTCTAAGTTTCCAGATTAAATGCATTTTAACTGAATTCTCCTGTGGTTATCTGAGCCGAATGCACAAGTGTGGAAATTTTTCACTTGCCACTAAAGAAATAGATCATGATTATCATAATAAATCTCTGTTTGTGCCATTAAGGATGTATTCACATGATTTAACAATTTAATGCATGTAATCCTTTTATCAGATGCTCCTAAATAAGGCTTGTCTTTGCATTAAAGGCTCTAATAACCAGAACTAAATTAAGTTATATCCAATAAAATATACTAATTTGCTGTGTCAAACAATTATGGAGTTCCTCTTTTGTTAAAAGAATACATATACAAAACGGTCTTGAAAATGCACATTAGAGAGTACTGCAAAATTGCACAGAATTTTTTTTATATGCTTGGGTTGAAGAAGAAAAAATTAGTGTTTGTTTACCTCTTTCAAGGATAGCAAATAATATATTTCCGTACCATGTGTTCTTACATTTTTATTTTATTTATTTATTTATTTGTGAGATTTATATACTGCCTCACAGTGCAAGCACTCTCTAAGCGGTTTACACCAGTAAGCAATGTATATTTACATTGTCCCCAACAATCTGGGTCCTCATTTTACCTACCTCGGAAGGATGGAAGGCTGAGTCAACCTTGAGCCGGTGAGATCTGAACCGCTGAACTGCGGATCATAGTCAGCTAAAGTGGCCTGCAGTATTGCCTCTAACTGCTGCGCCACCTTGGCTCTTTATCCTAGTTGTTATTTATTGTGTTCTTTGGAGACAAACAAAGTGGCACCTTCTGGGTAAAAAAACTTTGTAGATCTCCCCCCCCCCAAAAAAATAAATGTTATTGCCAATAATAATAATTCTTCCAAGGTCGGTAAAATGAGGACCCAGATTGTTGGGGGGGGCAATATGCTGACTCTGTAAACCGCTTAGAGAGGGCTGTAAAGCACTGCGAAGTGGTATATAAGTGCTATTGCTACTATAACATGGTGGTAATAAAGATAATTTAAAACCTGAATAAAGATTTAATACCTGAGTCACTTCTTCCTGGCCACATCTTTCTAAAGATGACTTTCAATCATTAACGCACAAGTCCGTCAGCCAGACCGACCTTTTTAATAAGCAGTTGAAGATCCTCTGTCTTCAGTGCATGCAGGTAGCAAAAGGCTCATTAGTCAAATGAAGAAAGAATAGCTGGAATATCAGTGTCTTATTTTAAAGGAAAACCTGCTACAGGTACAGGCACACCGGTGCACAATCTTCATGCAGATATTTGACTGGGATTTTGGCATCCAACTTCTAATGCTTTGGGCCCTTCTTGTGAAAAATTGATACGGAGGAAAATGTTGAGAGCACATATTTTTACAGCTTGTCAGCTTAAGTGAGGCGTCTTTATTTCGCAGAGTCATTTTGAAAACCTACTTAAACCAATAAAGAAGTTGAAAGAAAGGGAGAAGGAAGGTGGTTAACTTTCTTTCTTTTTTCTCTTCCCCCACCCCCTTGCTATATTTTATCAGCTAAGAAAGACTGTTTGCAAGAGACTGGAGATATATGTTTGAAATAAACAAGCAGTGAAATAAAGCGCAAGGACTTAGTGCTCTTTTAAGTCATAGCAGCACATACAGAGGGCTTCTGAGCGAAGAGGCCTGTTGTACAGGCATAAAGCTGTTTGCCCTGCTTGCAATAATTGACTGATTAGATTTATGTCCTACCTTTCCTCCAGGAGCTCAACATTAACTATATGGGAACGCTGAGTGATTAAGGATGATTTAAAGCAGGAGCGGGGGACCTAAATGGCTGTAATTGACTTTTATGCCAAATGCTAACAATAGGCAGGTAGGACCAGAGCCTGAAGAAAGTTCAGCCAAGTGCAGCCGCAGAGAGAACAAAAGCCACAACTCCATGGATAGCTTCTGAGGTACCGGTATTTTTACAGAAAGAGAAACACAGACAGGCAGGCCTCCTATTCGCTCCTGCTCACACTAACTGCAAACACACACACACACACACACACACACACACACACAGAGAGAGAGAGAGAGAGAGAGAGAGAGAGAGAGAGAGAGAGAGAGAGAGAGAGAGAGAGAGAGAGACTTAAGCTTCTGTTAGACCACATTTGAAGAAGAGTTGATGCCTCAAGAGTTGAGACCCGCTTTCACACAATCAAAACCAATCAAATCAACTCTCTTTTTAAAGCAGTGGTTCCCAACCTGTGGTACGTGTACCACTAGTGGTACGCGAGGGCCTTCCAGGTGGTACGCGAACACTTTCGGGGTCATGAACGATTTTTAGTTAGTTATTTTTTACTTCACAAAAATGTTTACTGCCTAACACAAGATAATCTGGCAACGATTTGCAACTGTTGCCACACGCCATCCACCTGGTCCCAACGGCCCGAGAATCCAGTTGCTGGATGCGCGGGGCCAAAAAAGGAACGGTACAATTATGGAAATAAAGTGATATCTGATCGAATTTAGTTTCTCTGGAACGAGGTGGTACGCGGCGACTGTACGGGACCTCCAAGTGGTACTCAATCACAAAAAGGTTGGGAACCACTGTTCTAAAGGAAGGAGAAACGGGAGGCTCTTTAACATGCTATCGTGATGTCATCAGATGGCAAAACTGAGGGCTTCAAAATGAGATGTGGAAGGCCACTCTACAAAATCCAAAGGAAGCAAACCAGAGGGTCTCGTGTGAATCAAGTCAATGCGGGGGAGGGGGGACATTTTAAATTTAACTAGGAAAAAAAAGTTTTCCTTATCACAGAGAAACTAAGATGCACATTTCCAAGCCAAACCAATGGCAGAAGGAGGGGTTTTCAAACAAAAATAGTCAGCAATGCTTTACCTTGCAGTTGTAATGATAATAGCAACAACAGCTTTCCATGGGAAAATTTATAGGCAAAATTCATTGCTACCTGGGCTGCTTTTGATAAAAAGAGCTTGTTAGAACCCTGTTCAAACTATTGGGTGTGTTAATATATGATTAAGCCACAAATCATTGTTATGTGTATATTGCTTTAAATGCATTGTGGATGATTACTATATAAGCAAGCAAGAGAGCATACTCAGTATGGTTGGTGGTTTATGGTTCAGTGTGGTTTAGTGTGGTGAGTGGTGTTTGACGGTGTGTTCCAGATTGAAGATTCTCTGCTGCTTTACTGATGGGTAGATTACTTTATGGCTGTGTGAAATTGCTGTGAAGAAGAAGAAGTAACTGTCTGTGATAGTATAGAATTAAGTGATAGCTGTAATCTTTGTGAGTTAAAACAAAGATAGGCAAGAAGAAGAAACTTCGCATTGACTGAATAACTGTGTATGACTTGGACTTCCTATTTAACTTTGCTATTATTTTGTACATATTAAAGATATTCTGCTTATTGGCTGAATAGCATTCATATCAAACTGCAACACCATTACTACAACACATTTCGCTGTGTATGTGCTTAAAAGCACAATAACTCCTTAACAGAGCTACTACGGTGGGAAAGTTTCTCCTTCTGTAGGATAAGAACAGCCATTCTATTGTAAACTGGAAAGTTCAGCAAAATGCTACGGAGGGGAACAGAGGTCACTCGTAGGGTATAGAACCACAAAAAAAAAAGTAAAGAGAAATGGAATTATATTGTAAGCATCGAGGCTTAATCTGCGTTTCCCCCTCCCCAACTCTTTTCCTTTGAGTGCTAATGAACTGAGTAAAGGAATGAGGAGATTGAGAGACTCACTCACTCACTTAGTTATTGCTGGTATGGAAACAGAATGAAAGAAGTCAATCAAAGGGTGAAAGTGCTAGAAATCAGTCTAACTTGGGATGAAACCAAGAGCCTCCAGGCAAAAGTCTCACTCCGCCGAAATAAATGCAAGTCTCTCCAAGAGTCTTAAACACATTTTGTCCCATTATTTTCCCCAACCCAGATCTTGATGCTGTGGAATGACTTGAAGGCAGGCAGCCTCCCTGGAATTAGGACAAGCTGCTGGCCGGAAGAAAGTCATTTTATGCAGATGATTGTGTGGCGAGGAGATGGCCCACTGTGACATAACATCAGATTAAAATGCAGCTGTCTCAACGCAAACCACAATAGGACAAAGATCAAGAGGCAAGGTCAAATATGCGGAACGTAATGAGATAGAATTTTAAAGATATCAAAAAAGAGGTCCAGCCTGCAAGAGAGTCGCCAACTCAGAAAGAGAGTCGTATTCCCAACTGATTAAATAGTAACAGCGGCAAACGGACGAGATGCTCCTAGATGTGATAACACAAATATCCTAAGACCTCCGAGTGACATTTTGGGATGCTGTCTTAGAAAAAAAGGGGGGGAGCAGGACAAAGAGCTGCAAAGAGAAAGAGGAAAGGTAAAAGAGGTAGCGTAAAGTACACCTTGGTGTTTAGTTGGAGGCTGATGATGATTAACAGGGAACGCTATTAAGATGTATGCTGCTCAGAGGGAAATGGAGTGGGACAATGCTGCAGGCTATCCATGCCTGTGTTGAAGAGCGGGGACAAAGGGCCATGAACTTTAGCTCAATTGGACACTTAAAAAGTTACACAGGGTTGTTTTGCACAAAATTCATATCAATTGACTGGAACCACACAGTTTTTAAAGATGGGGGTGGAAGAGAGAAAGAGATCCTGAAAAGGGTAAATAAAACTGTATTTTAGTTACCTGTTTGTTTCTTCGATTTCTATAGGTCCCCAAACAGAGATCAAACCTTGTCCAATGTTGCACATGGTTCTCCTTTCCCTTAGATTAGGGTCAAATTAGGGTCAGATTAGAATCAACTTGAAGCCCCGGGGCTGTGGGGAGCCACCAAGCTGCTGCTCCAGCACTTGTTCTAACAATAATTACTGAAAAGCGAAAGTGGCATCTTCTAGGGTTTATGAAGCAGGAAACCCAAGAGAACTGTTACGTAACTTAGGAATCGATGGACTTCAGTTCTTGAAATCCACTCATCTTAAAGTTGCCAAGATTGAGAAAAACTGGTTTTGATGCTTGCCCACTTACCCGGAACAAAAGACTCTCCAAAACGTAGGGGTGATCAACAGCATCTTGAGAAGCTTAAGGGAGTGAGGAGGAGCAACTTCACTGAATTATTCTGATAAATGTGTGTATCGCGACTGGCCAGGTCCACCACAGCAGCCATTTTGTGAATGGTCTAATTCTTCTGCATGGTGGCTGTTTTCTTCAATCACTCGTAACATGTTCTCAGAACATTAAATATGCTCACTGGTTCAAAAAGATGGCCTTATGTCAACCCTTCAAGATAGACCAGACTTCTGCAGGTCAATATTGGTCTTATTATAAATAATTAAGATAATACTGAGAATGACAGAAACTTACAAATTTGAACACACTCCATTTAAGTCCATGAGAACAAGGTAGGGTCTCCTCGGAGACATTTTTTTCTCTTTTTGTCCTGAACTTGGGTTACTTTTATCCGACTGTTGGCTTGATAGAAGCTCTTCCTCCTGCCCTCAAGGCCATTCCCTTGCCCCACTACACCTTCCCATGTTTTAGAAAACAGAAGTAAAAAATTAATTTGCTATGTAAAAACACAATAGCAGGAGATCTAATGTGAAAAGTCACAGAAACTTTTAATTTTCTATTATACCTTTTGAATTGGATAGACCATTATGGTTAGTGTCAGTATACACAATACCAAAGTATAAGGTCTTGACCTAATGAAGCAGTTTCATTGCTCTTAATAGGTTCATGATCCAAATAAAAATGGGTGGGGGGAAGAATTGGCTAACAACTTGAAATTAGACAACCAGACACTGCCGATTACGTGATAAGGAGCCACGGTGGTGCAGTGGTTAGAATGCAGTATTGCAGACTAACTCTGCCCATAACCAGCAGTTCGATCCTGACCAGCTCAAGATTGACTCAGCCTTCCATCCTACCGAGGTGGGTAAAATGAGGACCCAGATTGTTTGGGGGCAATATGCTGACTCTGTAAACTGCTTAGAAAGGGCTGTAAAGTACTGTGAAGCAGGACATACCGTAAGTCTAAGTGCTATTGCTATAACAATGTTGTTGTTGTTGTTTTTAAATACACTCAGCAAAAAATATTAAATAACATAATGCATCAGCATCAATATTCATCTTAGAGGAATCTCATTGCTGTCACCATGAAACCATCAAGGAGGAATGGGAATTTTTTTTGAGGCCCCAATCTCTAATTCTGCAAACTGTATCAACAGAAGGGTGTGCCCACAGATTTGATTTAAAAAATGATCATTAGCAGAAATGATGCCATGTCCCTTCTGAGCTTCTATCACAGCATGACAGAAACTGTTGCACAAGTGTTGCTAATTGTGGGATTGCTGTTTTTTTTAATGGCTCTTGTTTTCTGTTTTGCATCATGCAGAGATGAAGATCATTTTGCCTGACTATCTTTGCTGCCTCTCTGGTGAATACTTGTCTGGCCCCTTACACTGCGAGGTCAGTCAATTTCCTTTTTCTGTGTTCAGCAGAAATAACTGAAAAGGAACTCTTCTTTGTTGGAAGTGGCGTATGATGACTTTGCATGGGGAGAAACCTGCTTTTATAGGGTGCTGTGTTTGGAGACCACAAATATCCCCTTGAATTCTGGATACAGGAACCATCCAGAAACTTATCGGCCATTACACATTCAACGACAATACTAATAGTAACACTGGTTCAGGGGTGGGTTCCTTTTACCTTTTCCTACTGGTGAGCATCGTGACGTTTCGCATGTCCCGGCACACAATTTTAGTTCCGCGCATGCGCAGAGGGACGATTTTACTTCTGTGCATGCTCAGAGAGCCGAAAAATCACCGAAAATTAGGAAAAAATATGGCAGCACGCACGGACCAGCAAAGACAGCACCGGAGCCGTCATGCCTAAATTACATCATCAGCAGGCTACTACTGGAGCGCCCGCACTGGACTGCACCGGTAGGAACCCACCTCTGCACTGGTTATATAGTGTTTTGCATCCGATATCAGATAGCCCTAACTTATGCCTTTAGCCACTAGCCCCCATTTCATTCACCATCAAAAGCAATAAAAGCAATTTACACACCAATGACTCCCTGTCCTGTACATATCTGCAAGGAAAAGCTCTCTGCCTATAGCAGCTGCACAAACAGATGTATGCACAAAGGTTCTCCTTCACCAGATGTTTGCACTGGGTGCCTGAATTTGCCAGTCCCTTCCCCCCCCAAAAAAAAGTTTATACCTTTTAATAAAAATCTAGTGAGAACTAAGAAAAGAAACCTCAAATTCAATGAACCAAGTTTGCTGTACTGGGGAGGGGGAAAGGAGCCACCTGAGGAAAATCCAACTTTATAAATTTGCCGGAAGGAGGAAATTCATAGCAGAGATTCACCCATTCTAATCCCAATAACAATACTGCTGCTGCTGCTGCTGCTTTTGCTACTGAGAACACTTTTCAATGCCAACAGCTAGTGCTAAATACAGTGGTGTCATTTCTATTTTGTTTTGCTCTCTTAGGCATAAGAGTCCTTCTTCAAAGCCATCAACTCTTTTAGTGGCTGTTATTGAAGATGTGGGGAGCTCCTCCTGCTAACCCTTGACAAAAAAAAAAGTAAACCCAAAGGAACAATGTCAAGTTATCATATGTCCTGGCACCTTTTATTACTCAATGCAGAGTGATAAAGAAATGGTTCTATTACAACTGAACAGCTAACTGAATTTAAAAAGCTGTTAAATGGAGTTTGGAGTGCAGATCCCCCAGTTAACAATACGTGGGAAAGAAGTTTGTATTGATTAAATTGCTCTCACCATAATATTCTAAAGAGACCACCTTTGGTGAAGTGTGTTCAAACATTCACCTCTTGATTTCTTGGTTAGTCTATTGATACCTTTTAAACATTGTAGCTCAGTCAAAGGGAGGAGAAAACCTGTGGATCCTTAGAAATGTTCCAGCATGGAAACCACGTTTTCCCTTGTTTAGAAACCGAGGCTTGGTGTGCTTTTCTAAACGATGCGTATGCAAAGTCAAAGGATCAGATTCCAATTAAGCTACGATTCACTTTCCTCCCCATAATCTATTTGTAAATGCTTTTTACAATATTTTAATGCACTCTGCCATGCCAGCTGGTAAATAATAAATACAGCCCTTATATACTTCAGGAAAGTCTGCATACTGCAGCTTTGCAAAGAGCAAATAGCAAGCTCGCTAATGAGTTCACATTCATTTTCATTTTATTGATTGCCATAAGCTAGGTAGGTAATGAAAAAGATCCAATATATGACATGGCGCAGCAAGTTGCAAACTTAACAGTGCTGTCTGACTCATCCAGGAAAGGCTGGAGAAATCTAAACACCTTCTGAGCACGTGCTGACAGCTCAGAGCTTCCCAACGCCAGGCTGCCAAGCAAGGGCGCGAGCTTTGGTGTTCTCTAAGGAAGGAGACAGCTTTTAATTCCCCCAAAATTGGCTTCAAATATTACTGTTCTTCTTTACCGTTGTGACAGAATTGTTAGGGACGAAGGAATGTTTAATGATATTCCATTTTGCTCCATTTTAGAACAATGTAGTTCAATAGGAGGAATCCTTTGCTTAAATAGAGGGTACTCCTATTCTTAGCATTGTTACCGAGAGCAGAGTGGTGTGCCTTAACACTGGCCTCTATAAAGTGACTGTTTTGGGGGGAGTGGGGAGTAGGTATTGTAGAACCAAAAGAGGACAATTGCACAGGGTGACTGACCTAAATTTACCAGTTTCAGGAGGACAAAATTGATTCTTTAAAATCCAAGTCTCTTCCTGAAAAATTCAGGAACCGAAGGCTTAATGAAACAAACACACACACACACACACACACACACACACACACACATACACACACACACACCACCTTCTATTAGTCTGCACTATTTCCAATTTAAAATACTAATTCTACTTTACATAGCGTATGAATGATTAAGATATTATCTTTTTATATTGCAAAAGATAGCATCAACAGATGTTCAGCTTCTGGTATGAATACTGCATATACTGCACCTGGTTTCAAATACACATCAGTTGGGTGAACCTGATATGTATCTCCGGTCATGGAGTAAAATTCTTTAAAAAAATATCTGTGTGTCTTAGCAAAGCAGCTCTACCTTAAAGTGAATAATAAACAACATTTCACTGTGGAGTCCCTTGATGGTCTCTGAGCGTGGTTGTTTTCTTGCAGACATTTCATTACCCAACTAGGTAATATCATCAGTACGACAAGGGAGTGGGGTTTGCTCTCTGTTTATATACTAGTGGCTTGCCCTGTCATTGTTGGTGGATGTTTTGATGCAAATGAAAGATAATCTAGACACACTTTCAGATTTATTTCAGTGTTTGGATAAGGTGACCAGACGTCCCGATTTTGGCGGGACACACCCGCTTTTTCACCATTTGTCCCGCGTCCCGCCCGCCCTCTTAAAAAGTCCCGATTTTTTAAAACAATGCCCGACTAGGGCATTCTTTCAAAAAATCGGCCTGAAAGGCAGCAGGCCTCTCAGCTCGGGCCGGCGTTGGCGGCGGGTGGGCGCTGGAAGCTGGGGGGAGGGGGAAGGGAGGCTGCTCCTCCTCTCCTTCCCCCGCCCCATCCCTAGCCCCGCCCTCGGAGGCGCCGCTGCGGTTGGGAGGGGTGAGGGACGAGGAGCCGTCACCGCTTTGAGTTTACGAGCGGCTCCTCGCCTTAAGAAAAAAAAAAGCCGGGACACAGACCCGGCATATATCAGCAGCTGGTTGCTAGGCTCAGAAGAGAGGCTCGCCTTAAAATCGGGCCTTCCCAGCCCAGGGAAGAAGGTCCGGGTTTCTGGTTGCAGGAGAGGCACAGCCTCCACTCCCACCCCCGCGCGGACTCTGGCCTGCTCGGAAAGGCGAGGAGGAGCCGCTGCCCCCACCCCCGGGCCGCCGCCTTATGGAGTCGGGGGTTCAGGCACATGTGTTTCTAATGCACCACGAGCCCCAGGGCGCCGGCGTGTGGAAAACGGCACCAAATTCCTTTCTGCTCAAGTAATGGGCCCCAGCAGTCTCCGCAAGGGGGAAGGGCGGTTGGCGAGACCCCAGGCATGGAGGAAGGGGGAGCACCACGCCGCCTTTTGGGGGAAGGGGGCACAGCTGCTCGGGAAAGGTGAGCCTTAAGAGGGCGTGGCTTTAGCTGGACCGACGCTCGGAGAAAGCAAAAGCCAACAGGTCGCGGCTGCTCTCGGCCTTTCTAGAAAGCCTGGCGGAGCAGCTTCCCCGGGCGAGCTTCCAGCGGGGCGGCACGCCGGCCCTGAGCGCACTCACCTCTCACACCCCCGGGAGCAAAAGGCAGCGGCACACCTCGCTGCCGCCGTTGCCCTGGGGCCGGGCGGGCGACCGGGAGACCGCGGTGCTTGGATGTTTGGAGCAGGTAAGCTGCCGGCGGCCTCCTTTCCCCGTCTCCCGCCTCCCGTTCGTTGCTTGCCAGCCCGGCCGAAGGGAAGGCGGGAGGCGAGGAAAGGCCTCCCGAAAGGAGGGGAGGCTTCGGGAGGCTGCCTCCCTTTTGGGAGGCCTTTCCTCGCCTCCCGCCTTCCCTTCGGCCGGGCTGGCAAGCAACGAACGGGAGGCGGGAGACGGGGAAAGGAGGCAGCTGGCAGCTTACCTGTCATGAGCTGCAGGCATCCAAGCGCCCTCGCGATTCCCCCCCCTCCCCCCCACCTCACCTGGACGCCGACATTTGCTGTTTTGCCCTCTGCGCATGCGCAGCGTTCTGCGCATGCGCAGAGGGCAAAACAAATGGCGGCGCCCAGGCGCCCCCCCCGTCCCGCTTTAAAAAAAAATATCTGGTCACTTTATGTTTGGAGGAAGATCAAAAGACCTCAGCTCCAAGTTTGAAATACTTTAGAAGACTTCTTTTAAACTAGTTATTTGGTTTTAAACTACTTTAAGTTATTTTGTGATGAATTGAATTGAATATTGAATAAAATCTCACAAATCTATAAACCTCTCTGATACAAATTGCAATTACCTATTGCAAAAGGTTGACTTAAATTCTCATACTTTCACGTTTGTCTTTGAGGATTTATTTTAATTTTTTTCACTGACTGGAATCAGGTATGTCAACAGTCAGTTCCACTTCGGATTCAAACTGAGAATTATTATTTGACAACATTGCAATCTCAACAATTATTGGGATTCCTTATTGTAAAGGGATAAGTTTCACTACCTGCATTTAGCGAAATACCACAAGATATATATAGAAAATATTGGGTTGAATATATAATGTTGACTCTTCAAGAAAAGCGTACAAAAGGAGCAATCCATATTTTAAAATAGCAGCTTTGGGGGCAGGGAAAATTGAGCCTCTGACAATATTATTCCTCATTTCTGTTACAGATTTTTTTAAAATTGATTTCTCTCAGAGTGCTTCTTAACAGTTGATTTTACTCAAGCATTTGTCATTGGTTCTATCAGATCCAGATGCTGCTGCAGACTCACAATGGTGGTAGATCACAGAGGAATTAATTATGGTCCCCAAGCCCTTTCTCACAGAAAGTTGATGGAATTGATATTTACACGACCTCAGAATATCCTATCTAGTTAAAGGTGCTTTAAATGATTGATGCAGCAGCAACAACAAAATATTTTGCGTAATAGGCACATCAAAGAATGTTTAATTGGGGCTAATTGAAATCGCCTCGCTGTTGGATATGCTACTTAAGAGTTGTTCATTAGATCAGATGGTTTAGATTTGTCCTATTGTGGCCAGATTTTGGACTGTAGCAGTGACAAGTCTAGTGGTTAAGGAACCAGGCTAGAAAGCAAGAGTTTGTGAGTTCAAATCCCTATTTAGCCATGAAAGCCCGTTGAGTGACATTGGGCCAGTCAATCAGCCCAACCCCACCTGTTATTGTTATTTATTTATTTATTGTTTGTTTGTTCTTCTATGCCGCCCTACTCCCGAGGGACTCAGGGCGGCGTACAACAATTTTATAAGAACATCAATAAAACAATGATTTAAAAACAACAATTAAGAAAATATACAAAAGTTAAAAAATATTCACAATCAGTCATACCAAGGGGGGGAATTCAGATGAATTTAGTCTTTCCCCCCTGCCTGCAGGAAGAGCCATGTCTTGACTGCTTTCCGGAAGGCCAGCAGGGTGGGGATGGTTCGGGTCTCTGGGGGAAGTTGGTTCCAGAGCGCGGGGCCCCCCACAGAGAAGGCCCTCCCCCTAGGGCCCGCCAACCGGCATTGTTTGGCTGACGGGACCTGGAGGAGGCCCACTCTGTGGGCCCTAACCGGTCGAAGGGAAGTGTGAGGCAGAATGCGGTCAGAATGTTGTGGGGAAAATAGGAGGAGGAAGATAATGTGTTGAATATAATAGCAATATAGCAATAGCACTTTTCTTATATACCGCTTCATAGTGCTTTACAACCCTCTCTAAGCGGTTTACAGAGTTCAGCATATTGCCCCCAACAATCTGGGTCCTCATTTTACCGACCTCGGAAGGATGGAAGGCTGAGTCAACCTTGAGCCTAGTGAGATTTGAACAGCTGAACTGTTGAACTAGCAGTCAGCCTGCAATGGCTGCATTTAACCACTGCACCACTAGCAGCTCTTGAATATATGAATATATATATATATTCATTGTCTTGAGTTACTTGTAAACATAATAAAGGCAGAATACAAATAAATAAATATCAGTTTGGTAGGCATTAAGGATGTATATGTTCTACTTGGCTATATCCCTAGTATCTGGAATCAAACCTAGCACTAAAAATGGCAGACGCGTCAGACATGATAGTAGCTAAAAGTATTAAAAGAAATGCATGGCATAGACCCGTGATGGCGAACGTATGGCACGCGTGCCAGAGGTGGCACGCAGAGCCCTCTCTGCTGGCACGCATGCCGTCACACCAGGTCAGATCTCTGTGGCATTTTTTTCGTGAGCTTCTGTTTCCCTGCAAACGACGAAACAGAAGCTCACAAAAGAAAAAGATCTTACCTCTTGCCACGCTGCTGGTGTTGGGGTTCCCCGCCTCCTGCTGGCCAGCTGGTCTTCGGGTCTCTGCTGCGCATGCCCGCATGCCCGTGCATGCACATGCCCGTGCATGCTGATACATGCGCATGTTCATGCATGTCCACGCATGCACACGTTCGCACGTACACCTTTCAGTTTGGGCATGCACGTGCATAGTTTGAGCACTCAGTGTCTAAAAGGTTTGCCAGCCATCACTGGCATAGACTGTTGACAAGCAGTCAAGCTTTCCTTTTTTTATCCTCCAGGTCTTTCTAGGAATTTACCTACCCGGAAATCCATTTTTGCTATCTTTAATAAACAATCGTTCTTCATTTGTACACAACTTTAATGCAAATATATTTTTATTTTTATTTTTTTAAATAGCTGTAGCTAGGAAAGGCATTAAAGTATCTTGTTTTAATTACTGTTTTGATTATTTCATTTTAGTTCTGTATCCCCATCCCCACCCTCATCTTTTTCAGACTCTTTCGAGAGTTTTGGCAAAATAATTGTGCTATAAGCTGTGAAGCAACTAAAGTATTTAAATATTATTTTGCTTTTAAATCACTTGACTGAATACAAGATAACACATTATTTATAAGTAAGTATTTAACTTCCTGCATGTTTCTAGAGATGAGTAGGAGGGCTGATTAAACAGTAAACCTAAGGTGGATTTTCAATTTTTCATTCAATCATGCATGATTTAACTAGCTTAATTTCCGTGTTGAAGCATGTCTCTGGCTCCTGTCACTTTGAATTATAAATATGTGGGGTGGGGGGGGAGACTATTAAAAAACACAGTAACTATTACTTCCTGAGTGACATGCTAAATGCTTTACTATGCATTTCCATCAGTAAGTAAATATGACATTGAGTGTTCATAGGCCACTGACTATTGATGACACAGTGCCATCAAAATACATCCAGGAATGTCTTTCACACTTCATACAGTTTTATTAACATTACATTAGACAAATGTGTTACTCAGCACAGCTACACAGAAAAAAACATGTCTAAATACAATGAAGCCAATATAAGTGCGGATTTCTAAGCCAACGTGAGAAGGTCTTCTTCTTCTTCTTCTTCTTCTTCTTCTTCTTCTTCTTCTTCTTCTTCTTCTTCTTCTTCTTCTTCTTCTTCTTCTTCTTCTTCTTCTTCTTCTTCTTCTTCTTCTTCTTTAACCAGGTATTGTTGCTATCATTAAAAAAAGTGGAAAGAAAGCTTTCTTCCTTTCCTCCCCAGCTACCCAAAAAGTAACTACAGGTAGTCCTCGACTTACAACAGTTCATTTAGTGACCGTTCAAAGTTACAAAGGCACTGAAAAAAGTGACTTAAGATCATTTTTCACACTTACGACCTTTACAGCGTGACGATTTGATCAAAATAGCAATAGCAATAGCACTTAGACTTATATACCACTTCATAGTGCTTTACAGCCGTCTCTAAGCGGTTTTCAGAGTTCAGCATATTGCCCCCAACAATCTGGGTCCTCATTTTACCGACCTCAGAAGGATGGAAGGCTGAGTCAACTTTGAGCCGGTGAGATTTGAGCAGCTGAACTGCTGAACTAGTCAGCTGAAGTAGGTTGCAGTGCTGCTTTTAACCACTGTGCCACCTCGGCTCCTATTCAGACGCTTGGCCACTGGTTCATACTTATGACCGTTGTTGTGTCCCAAGGTCATGCGATCACCTATTTGACAAGCAAAGCCAATGGGGAAATCAGATTCACTTAACAAACCGGGTTACTAACTTATCAACTGCAGCGATTCACTTAACAACTGTGGCAATGAAGGTCGTAAAATGGGGCAAAACTCACTTAATAAATGTCTCACTTAACAAATTTTGGACTCAACTGTGGTTGTAAGTCGAAGATTTTGCTGTAGTCATGATCAGAGGAGAGAGGTTTCTTTCCCCAGCACTTCAGAGAAGTCTAACATCAGTATTAAGATAGAGTGGGGCCCATGGGTGCGAATGTGACTCATTGGGACATCCTTTCTTACATTCATTTTACATGCAAGATAGGTGAGTGGGCATACCCATTAGCTGTGGGTACTAATTTTATTATTTTTGCTTTAAAAATATATCCTTTTCTATAACAAAATTATGCTCATTTTCAAACAATTTTATTTAAGGAATTAGGGGCAACTTCCATGTTTCACTCCTACAATCAGTGGTGGGTTGTAAATAATTTTGCCACCGGTGCGTGCGTGCGCGCACATGCGCAGAAGCATCCCGGGCAGGTGGGCAGGGCCTCCCGCCGCCGCTGCTACCGGTTCTAAGAACCGGGAGCAACCCACCACTGTCTACAACATGGTGGTGTTAAGACTAAAGCCAGTCTGAAAGTTGTTATCAAATTCTAATAGGTAGTGTGAGGGAAGGACACAATTATGAAATATTAGGAAAGCAATCATAATTGCATTCATACAGGACAACCCCCAGTGGACCTTGTCTGATCTTAGAGACTAAACAGGATCAGCGCATATTAGTGTTTGGATGTGGAACCAATGAAGACTCCAATGCAGAAGCTAACAATTTCTCTTATACTACCAAAAAATATGTATGGATATAGTTAACAGGAATCTAACTTAATTCAAGAACATTTTTAATCATATCCGATCCATTTAAGTCAAGTACATATGAATTGAATCCAATTGCATTTCATTTTGTTCTGAACCCACCCACCAAACAAGGGAAACAATAATCTCAAGGAAGATTGTCAGGGATGGAATGGAATGGAATGGAATGGAATGGAATGGAATAGAATAGAATAGAATAGAATAGAATAGAATAGAATAGAATAGAATAGAATAGAATAGAATAGAATAGAATAGAATAGAATAGGAATACTTCTGTTCTTCTTTCTATCAAAATGTCTGTAATCTTTCCAATCTAAAAATTCCATGAAATCTATTTTTATTGTCCTCTCCCCTATGTTCCCACGCTGGTGTAGTACCATATTATTATATCTGAAAAGAGGATTTGAGGATTATAGGAAGCATACATTCAGCTTTGCAGTATGAAATGCTGATAAGAGAATGAGAATAAAAATACAAAGAAATAATATGAAGACTTTCCAAAGGAGATTTCCTAATTGGAACCCAGTTATTTATATAAAGATTTACAGGTTATGCATATTATTCAGTTTTTAAAAATGTCTTTGCCAATGTGTTTTAAATTTTAAATATTGGAAAACAGCTCAGGAAAGGAAGTCAGAATAAAGACTTCTAAAGATTATATTAGCAAGCATATTTATTGTGGATCACAGGTTTTTTTATATGCATATAGGTGAACATGGTTTTGAATTACTTAATATTCTATATATTTAATTTTGCTAATTAATTTTGTTCCAGTGTTTTGATGAGTTGGATATGACTTGCAATAAAAATGAAGCCACGGTGGTAAGGACAACTGCACAGCAAGGTTAAGTGCATTCTTGTCTTTGGTACCCATAATTACCTTTAAACAGGAAAAAAAAACTATTCTCAGGCCTGACAGCTAATTTACTATGAGTATATGCACCCAATTTATAAAAATGTAATATTGATGAAAAATAATCTTACACTGGTACTCATCAAAATTATTTTATTGTTCAAGTCTTTTATTATATAAATGGGAAAGGATTAATTTTGCAAGATGGGATTGTCGGAGATTGCTGCATAAACGAGATGCATGTCAGCACTAAATTTAATTATTGATCACAATACAATAGTGCTGACATTTCCAATCCCAAAGCTTCCAGTAAGTATCAGCAAATTTAAAATATAGAGAGAGGGAGAGGGAGAGAAAGAGACCAAAGAAAAATATTTAATTGCAGATCCCCACATTTTATTAAATATTTGATTACGGTTAGATAAAATATTAATCACAACTTCCAATTCCAATCACCCGCCATTTTGCATTCGTGTGCACAAGAAAGGATTGGCTGGCCTAATTATTCCATGATTTTTGTCTTAAAATGGTTCCACCAATCATTTAATCTGGATCTTTGAATTCATACTTGAGAATAGCAAAACATGCTAGAGAGGTTTTTCCTCAGCTGTCTTTGGAAAAGCTTTGTGAGGTGTAATAGAGCAACTCCAGAGAGTACGGCTTGAAGTTGCTTTTACAATACTGGATGCCACGTGCATCCAGAGATGACTAGACTCCTTGGAGAAATCTCATCCTGATTTACAACCCTTGATCCCTAGTTGCCAAGAAGGTATTTGGAGTATTTTCTGAAGGCAGGAGACACATACGGTCTTCTAGCAATTCAGAAAAATATGCTGGTCACGCTAAGTCAAATCGTAACATTATAAAATGGCTTCATTCCAGCACAAACATAAAAGCATTCCATTATGCAGTTGACATTCCTTACAAAAAAGTATAACACAGAATGCATATAGATTGAGCCTCATATTCTTTTAGTGGAAACCGGTTACTTTTGATAGTATTTGTATTTTGTATTTGTTTATTTGTCAAGCATATATGATTATAAGCAAAGTATAAACAGTAAAACATGATTGAATATATATGTAATAGTACAAGCATGAATAAGAGTAAAAGAGGTAAAAATATATGTGTACATTAGGACAGGAACGGTAGGCACGATTGTATGCAGTGTACATGACAAAGAGGAGGTGTATTGTGTGCATGTTTCTGAGTTTATGGGAGAAAATGTGTGTGCATGTGTATGGATGGGGGAAAAAAGATTGGCATTAGTATGAACACATATAAGAACAACAAATAAATAAATAAAATAAATATTGTGTAGTCTCCACTTGGCAAATTGTGAGGTTTTCTGACCAAGAATGTTAACCAGCCATGTTGCAATTTAGGACCTCTCTAAACACAATTCTAGTAATTGTGTGAACAGAAAACAGACCTATCATGCAGCAGGCAAAGTGGTTTCCTTTTGATAGAACAGCAAGTGGGCAGCTAATAAAGATAGAAACTGGGTTTGAATGTAACCCAACATCCACTGTACTGGTTCCCATGAGAAATGCCAACTGAAAATTATGGGGACAATAGCCCACTGGCAGGGGGAGGGAGTCTGTCTTGTCTTCCATTCTGTTCCCTATCCCTATCTGTTCTCTATCCTTTTTTTTTAAAGTTAGTATTCGTTTTCTGCAAAAAGACACACAAAATAAGAGAAAAAGGCCCATCTGTAGGCCATTGTTTCTATTTCTTTTAGTTAATGTTCTGAAAAGTTCCACACGACAATGCTATGATGTTGATGCATGCTGTGCTTCAGCTAAGACATATGATTGACAGTTATGCCATTATTTCCACAATCTGGACTGATTGCTAAGAGTAAATGCTAATCTTTATCTATTCAGGCTTGTGTGTGTGTGTGTGTGTGTGTGTGTGTGTGTGTGTGCGTGTGTGCGTGTGTGTGTGCACCTCCCTCCCATTCTCTCCCCCCCCCCATATTTTTCATTATTTTTCCCACCAGTGTAGAATTTACCTATTTGGCATACTCCTCACTCTGTTTTCTTTTACCAGTCTACGCTGGGTTGGAATTAAACACCTGGACAACTACTCTCTAATGGAACTTCTGGTATGATAGCTGTATTAGTAAATACCCACTAGTACACACTATGGTACATGACTCATTAGATGCCAATAAATGAGTCATCTAATTTAGACTAATTGAGCTGTACCCAGAGATTCTGTATGCATATGCAGATAGCTTTTTGTATCAAGAGTGTTTTGCATGCACAAAAGCTACCCCACAGTGTAAATCTACTCTATATTCAGTTTTAATTTAATCACAACTTGGTACTGTATATATACTCAGGAGACAGAATATTTTTCTCTCTGCTCTTATAATTGGATGTCAGTATTTAACATTATGAGGAATAAAAAGTAAGAAACTTTTCATATCATTGCATCTTACATCGGATTAGATATTTTAAAAAAGGTATTACAATATAGTACAGAATAGAAAATAGTGATTGTTGCCAGCATCTAATAGAAATATTCTGGCCGTAAAATAAGAATTAGAATGTCATGATATGATATAAAGGGGGAAACAGGCGGGTAATTAATGTATAAAAGGTGCAAATTAAGATATTGGTTCATGTACTATTAAATAGAAATGTATAACTATGTGTATTTTGTTAAGAATTAAGGTATATGTATGGCTGTATTGTGGAGAAAAATAATAAAAACTTTATTTAAAAAAAAGAATTAGAATGTCACTGAATACTCCATTGTATAATTTTTCTTTTACATTTCTCTCCAGACTTTTCCTCCAGTCTTCCATTTTCCTTATCCCAACCCATCATTTAGAGGGAACATGAATGAATCCAGAAACAACCCTGAGTGACGCCATAGGATTTAATGTTACAGAGATGAACACACAATTAAAGGTAAAAGTTTCCCCTGTCCTATCGTACCTGATTCAAGGGAGCAGTGCTCATCTCCATTTCTTAGCTGAAGGAGCAGCCTTGTCTGAAGATGCTTCCATAGTCATGGGGCCAGCATGACTAATACCCCAAGTTGCATGGAATGCTGTTTCCTTCCCGCTGAAGTGGTACCAATTTATCTACTTACATTTGCATGCTTTTGAACTGCTAGGTGGGCAGGCGCTGGGGCAAGTAATGGGAGCTCACCCTGTCGCATTGCGCTTGGGTCTCCAACCCAGGCTGTCATCATTCCAGCTGATAAGTTCAATGCTCAATAGTGCTCAAGTCAAGAACTCCGAAGAACAAAGAAACTGAAGCTAAATCTATGAATAGCAGTCTGCTAAAATCCAGCAGACCTATGAAATGTCAAACATTGAGGAAGGAGCATCTCTTAGAACAGGAGTGTCAAACTAGTGGCCCACAGGCCAGATGTGTCGCATGCAGGCCACGCCCACTCCAGCTCCGCAAATGGGAAAAATGTCGTGAAACGTCACATGACGGCAACGTGACACGGCAAGTTTGACACCCATGTATTAGAACATGTTGCTTTACCAAGACATTCCTGGAAAAAATGGAATTGGTATCTGATGATTCAGAAATCTGGAAACAGACAATGTAAACAATTATTTTTCTAAATGTATATCAGTGAATTGGTAGAGAAGACCATATCCAAACTCTGCATTTAGAACATGGGGTAGCAAGTGGATCTTCAGCCATGGTATTGTCAGTCTTATTATAACATTACCGGCATTCGATTATCTATGATTGCCTTGTCAGGTAAAGAATATTTCACAATTAAGTACAGCTCTAACAATTCCATCTCTGAAAGAAGATGCCAAATCCCCAAGCAATGTAAGAGTTTTGTTTAATTAATAAAATAATGGAAGATATAGCTATGAATACCAGAGCAATTAAGAAACTAATGAGGGAGGGAGGGAGGGAAGGGAAGGGAAGGAAAGGGAGGGAGAGAGGGAGGGAGGAAGGGAGGGAGGGAGGGAGGGAGGGAGGGAGGGAGGGAGGGAGGAAGGAAGGAAGGAAGGAAGGAAGGAAATTATAAATTTGCACTAGAGTTAGATTGATGCTTTCATTCCTGTTAGTGCAGCAGTCTATTTCTCCAGTTTAAGAACATTTGTGGGATATAAGCTTTATTTTTAAAGTGATTCTTAGGTTTCCTTGAAAAAGAAATGCTGGCAATGCAAAATCCACATCTTATATAAACTTTGCAGGAAAGGTAGAACGTTATTTTTAACATGTTAATGTCTGTACCAAAAGAGTTCTTCTTTTTAGGGAAAATAGCCATTCAAAGTCCTGAACCTTCCTTTTCATACATCGCTTTTTGTTTCCAATTTATCTGGCTTCTGTGCGGCAGCAAATGGTACAACTACATTGTAGCGTTATACTGAAGAAGTTCAGATTTAACCTGACCTATTTGGAATGGGAATCCATACACCAGTATATGTGGTACTTCTTTGATAATTCTTTGCAAGTTTTCATTAGAAACCGGGAAAAGCCACTTCAAGAGTGAACACTTATAGCTTACTGTTTACCCATACACTCATAAGATCAAAACCCCTGGTCTTACTGTTTTTGTTAACAAGGAGCACTAAAAGTCTTCCCACATACTGAGTTTCGGTTTCCATTTTACAATCTGAGATGACAGACGGCACAAAAATGATGAGAAAACTGTGGGGAGGCTTCCAGAAGATTGATTCTCTCATCAGCTGATTCTTTTCTAGTTAGTCTTTTATTGACTACAAAGGTAGAGCCAATGCAGAAGAGGAAAACCAGTCTGCCCTGTTTAATCCTGAGGGCATTGGCAAAAGGTGATCACTTTTTGAGAAAACAGAGGCCTACAAGGAAATCAGCACACGGTATGAGCTGTTAAGCTGCTTTAAACACACGAGGGATGCCTGGGGTTGAGCTCAAGATCTCTGAGGTGTGAGATGAGAATGAAACCATTCCACAGACTAATATTTCTGGGCTTTACTAGCAGGTGGTATAGTTGATCAGCCAGGAACCTGTGATTTGAAGAATAGGCCAATATATCTGAAAGACATGAAAAGTCATTCATTTCCCCCACCTACCCCGTCTTTCCCCCCACAACTGGGGGAAAAAAGATCAAAATAGTGAAGTTTGATCATCTTGTCCCATACATTTCTTGAAAACTAGCCTGAGACAGACCGAGCAAAATTATTTTGGTTGTACGCAACTTGAAAGATATTGTATTAAAAATATAAATATATGAAGGGTAAAATAAACAGAATGTGCATATCAGGGGATTTACAACCATTTCCTCTGCTGAAAAGTTGCATTCCATTGTCTAGAGTACGTGTCAAAATTATGTGTAAAAGCAACACAAGAAACAATGAAGGAACACATCACAAGTTCAGATATGGCAATGGGGTGGGGTAGACCAATTTTTTAATTTAGTTATAATGTTTACCAGGGACTTTATCTTCATTTTAAATCTGGACATGCATGTGCCAAAATCGTATTTATTTGATAGCAAAAAGAAATAATATTTTGGGTAACTGACTAAACATAATCAATAGAATATAGTAGCAATACTAGCAGTATGTTGCCTCCAAAATAGCCTAATGGCTTGTTGATTATTATTTAATGACAGTAAAATCTCCCTTCTCAGATCTCTCAACATATATGAAGAATCAAGTAACTTGGTAACTTGGAGGACCTGTGGATCAAAAGGTGCTTTGTTGTTCGTTCTGAAGAGTGTTGTGTTGTCAGTTCTAAAACCTGTGCCAAAGATTATTTATTTATTTATTTATTTATTTATTTATTTATTTATTTATTTATTTATTTATTTATTTATTTATTTATTTATTTATTTATTTATTTATTTATTTATTTATTTATTTATTTATTAAAATTTCTATGCCGCCCAACTCCCGAGGGACTCTGGGCGGCTCACAGCATGTATAGAAACATAACAAGTAAAAAACAATTTTGTTAAAAAGCCATATTAAAATACTATCCAGATTTAAAAATAACTTTCATTCATACCCCGCCTGCCGGAAGAGCCAAGTTTTTATTGCTTTACGGAAGGCCAGCAGGGTGGGGATAGTCCTGATCTCTGGAGGGAGCTGGTTCCAAAGGGAGGGGGCTCCCACAGAGAAGGCTCTCCCCCTCGGCCCCGCCAGCCGGCATTGCTTGGTCGATGGGACCTGGAGGAGACCCGCTCTGTGGGACCTAACCGGTCGTAGGGAGGTATGCGGTAGGGAGGTAGGGAGGACAGAGGTAACATCTGTCTACAAAGTTATTGAACACAGGTCTCCGCCACTCTTTCATTCTTTTATCCATAAGGGCCCATTGAATGTATTGAGATGCAAGTCATATATCAACTATATAGGATCCCTCCACCAAACAAGGAAGACCATGTGAGAGCATATTACCTTATTCAAACAAACAGAAAATAACGGTTGAATGAGACTAACCTAAATGTCACGATGTGAATTTTGATTGTCAGCTGTGCTCATACACTAAACTATATGGTACCCAGACTTCCTAGCAAGGCAGACACGTGATGAGTGATCTGCGCATGTGTAACATTCCATTCATTCTTTCTCTCTCTTCTGTTCCGGTCCTCTCCGAAGGAGGACGTGTATTTTAGATTGCAAAGATGTAGCTGTTAGGTTTTATATTCTTTTCTACTGAAATGAATATTTTATTACTTAGACAATATTCTCGGGCTTTATTTTTGATAAGGATTAGATTCAAGGGAAAAAGATCTTATCACCTCTAGCCGTAAATTCTTATTCTGTCACTAAACATGGTTTATAAACATGGTGTGCATAAGTGCACCAGCGTGCCTACCGTCCCTGTCCTAATGTTCCCTCTTATCAGTACCCATCTTATGTATATAAACAATGTTATATCTATGTATATTACCAACATGTACTTGACAAAAATAAATAAATAAATAAATGGTCCTTTGTCATGGTCAGATCACTCTTTGACAGCCTTGGATTTCTCTACAGCTGCTGCCCACCAAGGAGGTAGGACCTCAATTGATTGATTGATTGATTGATTGATTAATTGATTGATTGATTGATTGATTGATTGATTGATTCTGCAGAGTTTCTGGGGGGAAATTGAGGTCATTCCTGAAATTCTGATAATATTTAATTGAAACCTTATCACTGCTTGGAATAAGTAGGTGACAACGGTCCTAATTTGTATTACATCTGTGTGGATTCTCTCTGTCCATAGATCCAGGGGAGCCTCCTGGTTCTCAGAAGAATTATGAGAGATGAAATGGCAGAAGAGATGCCTGAAGGATGACTGGAAGGTAAGTAAAAATAACCAAGTAAAAAGTAAAAAACGACCAAACATAAGAGCCTTTAAGGATTACCTTGTGATGTTAAGAATGCAAAATCTAATTATTTTTCAACTCTTACCATGTCTGCACTTAGACTACTAGCAGCCCTGTTCAGGGTGACTTAGTACTCCTGCTAGGGGTGCTCTGAAGATTGCTGAAGGCATTCGACAGATAAAATCACTCAGATCCACTAGTTCTATGAGTTGACTGAGGCATGGTCTGGCTTAGTTGAAAATACATAGCCACAAATCTCCAAAATATACAGGGGTGTTGGAGAAAAGGAGATCTGTAGGGAAATCCAGAATTTCTGATTTAAAAAATTTGGGTATATCTAACACATTAGGAAATTCTTCAATTTATGCTTCTTATGACTTAGCTTTTCCCTAAAGCTTACTGAATCAAAGAATAACATTAGAAATAGATAAGATAAGAAAGGAATGGTATCAATACAGTTCCACTGTCTTTTCACTGTATGTCACATGTACCAACAGGAATAAGAAAAACCCTAATTTTTAATTATCAGTTTTGATGTTTGTTTGTTCATCCATCACAGAAGGGGAAAGATCCACTGGGGTCCTACTTAGGTGTTGTGTGCGCTTCATGATTCTTTCCTATATGTAGATGGTAATAAGTTATTTGCTCACACAATCTTCCGTTCTCTAGATTTCAGGTTTTGAGGAATCTCATTGATTTTGGTCACCAGCTGCCTCACCCCCCAAGAGGAAAGCTAAGCCTCAGTGCTTTCTTATTTCCCATAGGTTTTTTTTCTTTTTCTTTTTCTTTTTGTTTACCTGCTAAGCATTATTGGGTTGAGATACAATCAATATAAAATCCAATGTAAGCAAATTTCCATATGTTAATAACTGCCAAGCAAATCTACACCTCATCAGCGTTTCTTCTATTTTTTTTGGGTAAATCACAAGAACAGAGCCAAGGTAAGTCTAAAAACGAATTTAAACTCTATTGCTAATATTTAAAATTAGATTCAGCACTATTACTTGGGATGTGATAATATACATGTGTTACGGTGTAATTATTGCCTGTTACATGTATATGCAGGGAGATGCATCCCTGTCTAATATAATGGTTTATTACTGAGCACGTGATTGATATGTTCTTGTACGCATGTGTGCATTCCATTCTCCGCTCTACCCTTCTTGCTCTGTCTTCCATTGAGATTTTTATATCAGAGATGTAAACAAATGAGGATTTATTTTTTTGTACCGAAATAAATATTTTTACTTAGACTTTTAAACTGCAGTTTCATTTCTAATGTCTGATGTCCAGGAAAAGATCAAACATCTCCCCTGTGAGATTAATTATCACCTCTGTCAACATGAATAATCAGAAGTATATTGGACTATGCTTAATGGTGAAGGACTACCTCTGAAAAGAAAAACTTAGAAACCATAAAATATAAACTAAACCACTATTTTAGTTTAGTAGTTCCTAATGTGAGAGTACAAGCAGCACTGCACCCAAATTCTGCTGCCATTGTAAAGTGCCTACTAAGAAAAGCAAATGTTCAGATGCCCCATAGTCAAGCAAAGTGAACATGGTTCAGATTTAACATGTACAGTATTTTTCAGCAAACTGTATATTGAGTATTTAAATTACATAATGCAGATCTTATTCAAACTTGGAAATAAACCTTTTTTTTCCCCTGTAATCCCTTGTATTGGATGGCGTTGGGGCAGCTGAATGGAGCTGAGCATGTACTGGCTAGATGCCCTTCCTGACACCAACACGAAGTTCGCAGCAGATATGTTCTCTTTGAAACTTGGAAATAAAGATTATCCAGGGAAAATATACCTCTTCACCAGGAGTATAACCTGGAGGAGCATTGGATTTCTCCTCTTCAAGAATAGAAAGATAACCCTAACGCCCTCTTCCTACCTCCACATCAGCTTCCATGACCAATATTGGTTATGAGTACGGAAATGCCAATTTCGCACAGGGAATATTCCAGCATTATGTCCAGAGACTATTCTTATGCTTGCAACGCCTGGGGATGGGTTGTTGTTGAGGATTTTTAATAGCTAACATCTCTATGTCCACATTTCTTCTTGCCAGTCTATTACAGTCAGGTCTAGAGGCTCAACTTTGTCAGTGGAGCATTTCAATTTGACAATGCAGACATATTTGTCTACACCAGTGGTTCTCAACCTGGGGGTCGGGACCCCTTTGGGGGTCGAATGACCATTTCCCAGGGGTCGCCCTGGCATCCTCAGCTCCCCCCCCCCACTGCCACAAGCCTGGCCATATCGGCTCAACTCGCCTGAGCTCTCCGATTGGTCGGGAGAGGTGCCATTCAGTGAGAGGCGTTTGTGACGCCTGGCGGCCGAGCTTTGACGGCATCAGCTAAGGGGCGGGGCATCGCAAGATTGCGCGCTGAAGAGTACAAAGCGGTGCTTAAGACATCTGTGGCTGCCCCTGTCTCCTGCTCGCAGCAGCAATTTCTTCCCACTGGTGTCGAAGGGAAAGGGAGTCACGGGAGGGAACAGCCAGCCAACGACCACTTAAGTTTCACAGCGCATGACGGTGGGTAGGAGGACAGCTGGGTCGAAATCGTCTGTTTGCCCTCTCGCCCTCGGCTGGCGCGGAGACCCAGCGAACAAAGAGGCAAACGGAGGGAGAGAAGAGAGAGACTGAGAGATATTAGTGCAGGGCTAGCCTGATCATACAGCCTCGGTGCTGAGGGCGCCACCGCCAGGGGCAGGAGGAGCTAAGCCGGAGGGAACTGGAGAAGGAGGTGGTGCCGGAGCATGGTCCATCGCCGCCGCCCTGCTCCATATGATCAGGCTAGCCCTGTGCTAATATCTCTCAATCTTCTCTTCCCTCCCTCCCTGTTTGCCTCTTTCTTCGCTGGGTCTCCAAAATAATTTTATGGTTGGGGGTCACCACAACATGAGGAACTATATTAAGGGGTCGCAGCATTAGAAAGGTTGGGAACCACTGGTCTACACTGAGTGGTAATAGTGTTCCAGCAGAGTTTTTCACATTGTCTCCTACTCGATGTCTGAACTAAAGGGCACCGAACATAGGATTTTCTTTATCCAAAATATAAGCTCCATTACTGAACTGCAGCTCTTTCCTGTGATGAAGGTTGTGGCTTTATTAATTTCCCACAGATTAATCTCAAAACCAATCATGTTTCTGTGTTAAGGAATTTTCTATTCATTTTCTATTTGGAGTGAAGAAACATGTTTTGAACACGCAAAAGAAGCAACAAAAAGTCAGCAGTTAAGCAATAATGAAGTTCCATAACCACATTGCTAGAACTGTCACAAACAATCATGTTATAGAGGGTGAAAAAATCCACCACAAGACACTCAGTACTACAAGGTGAATCAGAATCTACTTCAAATCACTCAGAACTTCCAATTCCCAGTTAGCAATTGCAATAATAAGTGACTTGGCCCCCCTTTTTATTGATTAAAATGGGGAGGGGTTTACTTTATTTATTACAATGTATTTAACAGAGTTTAGGGGCTATATGATATGAATGACTCTGAGTGGCTTACATTGAGAAAAGTAAGTATAATAGGAAAGCGAAAGAAAGGCACAGATTATAAGCATCCAAAACAAACATCCTGCATAATGATAACACATCCCACAGAGGCTCAATCACCACTCTGCCCCAAGTCTTGGGAGAGCAGCCAAGTTTTTCAATGACTTTCTGAATCATCAGAGTGGATCATCTGATCTTTGGAGAAAGCTGTTCCAGAGGACAGGCACTGTGAGAAAGAAGGCATGCTTTCTGGATCCCACAAGATGACGCTGCTTGATCAAAGTTCACCCACTCTGCCTGATCTCACTTATTGGGCAGAAACAATTCGAAATCAATTAGAAACACACCAATCAGCCAATAGGAAGGCACTACATAAACACGACTCACAGAACAGCCCAAAGCACATATTCCATTAGAGAGAAATTCCCTGAAGATGGCCTCCAGCATGAGTCCAAAAGCTTGGAAGAATAAATCTCTGGTCCCAGTCATCATCATCTGTTAACAACCCATAATCCCTTGCGGGATGAAGTCTGGGCAACTGAATGGAGCTAGCAGAGTGTTTAATGGCCAGATGCTCTTCCTGTCACCAATGCGGAGTTTTGTTCAGCAGATATATTCTCATTCTGCCCAGAGAGAGAAATGTCTGCCTCTACCTAGGATCGAACTCACAGCCTCCTGATTGTGAGGCGACAGCTCCACCTCTAGGCCACCGCACCACTCCAAATCTCTGGTCCCAGTGACCGAGCCAAATTTGATTTTGCTTCATTATCCTGCGACATATATATTTGCCTTCATTCGTGAGAAACAATTAGAGACAGGCAGTTCTTCAAATAACACCATGAAGGTCTTTATAAGTAATAGTCAGCACCTTGAATTGCACCTAGAAGCCAACGGATAACCAATACAGCTCATGAAGCAGTGGCCATCATATGGGCATAGAAAGGCATGTTCATTACTGTCCACATCACTGTATGCTGGACCACCTGAAGCTTCCAAATGGTATTCAAGGGCAGCCCCACATAAAGCACATTGCAATTATCTCCAATGCAGATACATCCATTGTGAGATGATGAGGACATGAGTTACTAGCTGAAGGCTCTCTCGAGCCAGGAAAAGGCATAATGGGTACATTTGATGAATCTGTGCATAGTCCTTCCTGGCCACAACTGCCACCTGCTCTTTGAGGGAAGCTGTGCATTTTTTTTAGATCTTGTACTTTAGATATTGTGCAGGAGGTAAGGGTATTAGAGAGTTTTAATTTTAAGTCAGTGGGTTGTGTTTGTTTTTTAATGGTCTAGAACAGTGGTTCCCAAAGTGGGCGGTACCGCCCCCCAAGGGGGGGTGGGAACCCTTAGGGGGGGCAGTGAGAGGCAAGGGGGGCGACAGGGGGGCGGTGAGAGGGGCCAGGGGGGTGGTAGGTGGTTCACCATGCTTTTGCACTTGAAGCTTCCTTGCATTCCTCGCTCTTGTGTGCAGGGCAGCCCATTCTGAAAGAAAACGTGAGATGTTTTCTTTCAGAATGGGCTGCCCTGCACCCAAGAGCGTGGAATGCGATGGAGTTACAAGTGCTAGGTACTGAGCACGGCACAGCGATGAGGGAAGCTGACCGCTCCCAAAGCTGCTCGGGCGAGCGCTTGCAGACCCGCAGGAAGGCCCTGCTGCGGAACCTGAGAGTGCGCGGACTTTCCCGCCCGGCATTCCTGTCACCTAGCAACCTGGGGCGTGCAATTTGGCGGGCTTCCCTTCGGCATGGAGCACCCACGGATCTCAGCCCAGCTGCCTCCCGACATCGACCCCACCAAGGCGCCTGTGGCCTTCGGCCGCTGAGGCCTCCCCAAGCTCAATGAAGAGCTGCAGCACCCCGAGCTGCTGATGTGGCAGCCAGCCTTGATGGCACTCTGCGACCTGGTGTACGACCCGGAGAACTCTTACCAAGCCATCGGCCTGGGTGAGCGGTGGCGGCCTGGCCACGGCTGGCGGGAGGGAAGGGAAGAGAGGGAAGAAGGAAAGAAAAAAGAAAGAAAGAGAGAGAGAGGAAGGAAGGAAGGGAGGAAGGAAGGAAGGAAGGAAGGAAGGAAGGAAGGAAGGAAGGAAGGAAGGAAGACAGACAGACAGAGAGAGAGAGAGAGAGAGAGAGAGAGAGAGAGAGAGAAAGAAAGAAAGAAAGAAAGAAAGAAAGAAAGAAAGAAAGAAAGAAAGAAAGAAAGAAAGAAAGAAAGAAAGATGGAAGCAAGCAAGGAAGGAAGGAAGGAAGATGGTAGGAAGGAAGGAAGGAGGACAGACAGAAAAAGAAAGGAGGGAGGTAAGAAGGAAAGAAAAAGAAAGAAAGAAAAAGAAAGGAAGAAAGAGGGAGGGAGGGAGAGAGGAAGACAGACAGAAAGAAAGATGGTAGGAAGGAAGACAGACAGAAAAAGAAAGGAGGGAGGGAAGGAGGGAAGAAAAAGGAAAGAAAGAGGGAGGGAGGGAGGGAGGAAGAAAGAAAGAAAGATGATAGGAAGGAAGACAGAAAGAAAGAAAAAGATGGTAGGAAGGAAGGAAGATAGACAGACAGACAGAAAGAAGAGATGGTAGGAAGGAAGACAGACAGAAAGAAAGAAAGGAAAGAAAGAAAAAGAAAGATGGTAGGAAGAAAGACAGAAAGAAAAAGAAAGAAAGAAGTGGGAAGGTAGAGAAGAAAGAAAGAAAGAAAGGAAGGAAGATTTATGACCACAATTGAGCCTAACATTTTGGTTGCTAAGCAAGAGCGTTGTTAAGTGAGTTTCACCACACTTTACAAGTTGGCCACGCCCACCCGGTCACCTGACCACTAAGCCACGCCCACCTGAGGGGGTGGGGTGGGGGCGGTGAAGATGAGTTTGTAGCACCAAGGGGCCGGTGGACTGAAAAAGTTTGGGAACCACTGGTCTAGAAACTCCTGAGGATCTTCAGGACTCTTTCAGAGGTCTACAATTAGTTAAATAATAAATATTTTTTAAAATTCTTAGTTTTAAGTTCTACAGTAAAGATATATAGATATATGATATATGATAGGTAGGTAGGTAGGTAGGTAGGTAGATAGATAGGTAGATAGGTAGATAGGTAGATAGGTAGATAGGTAGATGATAGGTAGATAGGTAGATGATAGATGGATGGATTGATGGATGAGTGGAGTTAAGACTTCTTGAAATGAGCTCCTATTATTGCCTGCTGCCTACCTGACAATGTCCAAAGTTCATCCTTACAAACCATGATTAGGAGATCAGGCTCATAATGTGAAAACAACACAATGAGGGAAGAGGATTTCAGAGGGTTCATTAAAGCAGTGGGAAAATCCATACTTATGTATCATGCTTAGTTCATAAAGTATTTGTAAACCAACACTTAAAAGCTTTTCTGCATAATCAGACACACTCTTTTTACTTGCTAACAAACAAGCTAATCAAGACTGGTCCTTTACTCAACAAACAACAACTCCTATCTTCTGGATTACCACCACCCCCCAAAAAACTCTGTGCTCCTAGGCATCTTTGAATGTTTATAATGTCTACTTCTATAAACAAAGTAATAAGCATCCCGAATATTTATTTCCAATATGAGTGGGCATAGAGTCTATCCATCTTCCAGGGATATTGCCATTTTACAGATTTAATTCCTTTTTTTTAAAAAAAGAAACTAATAATAACCTCTCCCCCCCCCCCAATTCTGGTTTCTTGGCTTCTTTATTCTTTTTCTGCTTCCTGAGCTTTTGCCCCATTGGAAAAGTTTCCACTTCATTAGCTCCATACTGTCTCCCGTTTATTTTTACCATGCCTTTTCCTTCACATTTCGTTCACTTTCCTCTGTTGTAAACACATTTATAATCACATAGGCAGAAAAGCCTACTTAGGTCAACTTGGAAATTACCATCAAGGTCTACGCTAGATATTAACCTACAGCATTTAGTCTCACATATTAATGAAACCATAGGAATGATACTTTTATAATGTGACTTTGAAATTAATTAATTCTCACCTGCCTGTTTATTAGAAGTCATCCAGATGATGAATATTACTTATCAAAACTCCCCAAACAATAGACTGATGGTAAAATTTTAAAAAAAAAAATATTAGAAATGCATCTTGGCATCTTTACCTAAAAAGCAAGAGAATGGGGCCAATTCACCATGTTATAATTGGGGGTAGATCAGCCTTAGATTTGTATTTTTTTTTCACAGCAGGTACCCAGATCCCCAGCAACCATTCCTTCGAGTTATGTGACATTATAAACAGCTCAGAGAGTGCTGCAAAGCGCTATGGGGTAATATATAAGCCTAAGTGCTATTGCTGTTGCTATCACTATAAGTAGTATCACTATAGACATCCATTCTTAACAAAACTATGAAATAAATATGATGAGCCAAGATCCACCCTTTGGTATTTAAGATATAATATTCAGTAGCATTTATTTATTTATTTGTGAGATTTATATACCGCCTCACAGTGCAAGCACTCTCTAAGTGGTTTACACCAGTAAGCAATGTATATTTATATTGCCCCCAACAATCTGGGTCCTCATTTTACCTACCTCGGAAGGATGGAAGGCTGAGTCAACCTTGAGCCGGTGAGATTTGAACCGCTGACCTGCGGAGCACAGTCAGCTAAAGTGGCCTGCAGTACTGCCTCTAACCGCTGCGCCACCTCGGCTCTTTGTAAGCATGCACATACATAAGAGGCAGAGTAGCACAGTGACATTATGATGCTGTATTAGCACTCCTGCCTCCCACCTACACACTCCAGGGTTCCTAGGAGCAGGGGTGAAATGCTGCCGGTTCGGGCATGCCTGTCGGTGGTCGGAGAGCCGGTAGCGCGAGACTTCGCCCACCCG
This sequence comes from Diadophis punctatus similis, assembly GCA_023053685.1. Lineage (NCBI taxonomy): Eukaryota > Metazoa > Chordata > Lepidosauria > Squamata > Dipsadidae > Diadophis > Diadophis punctatus. The sequence goes on along the minus strand of JALIGW010000001.1, from coordinate 189,400,747 downwards.
CCATTTGGGTTTTACCCTCTGCGCATGCGCAAAGCGTTCTGCACATGCGTAGAGGGTAAAAGAACCCAAATGGCAGCGTCCGGGCGAAGCCTCGAGCTACCGACTCTCCGACCACCGGTAGGCACGCCCGAACCGGCAGCATTTCACCCCTGCCTAGGAGTATCACTGAAGCACTTCTAATTAGTTTTTGGCAAGTGGATTTTTTTTTTTGTGATCATGGATATGAATCAATATAGTTGGTTCAAATAGTTATTTAAGTTTCACATAGTCAAGTGATCAAGCTTACTTGATGGGGATGGCATCAGTTCTTTGTCCTTATGTTGGTTTCTAATGGCTGCCAATATAGTATATACAGAGGATAAATGTCCATAGGTAAGTATAGATAAAGCTGCACCCAAGCTAAAAAGCAAACTCCTGGTTCTACAGTCTCTAAAAGATTTTCTTCTTAAATTTGTCCATTGTCCTTCTGCTCAATGTCTATTTCTATAGTGGCTAAAGAAGCAAATACTCTCTGCAGATGGCCCAGTTCTCAAAATAGAAGCTTCATAACTGTACTTTCCTTCCTTATCGTGATCTTTCCACATGCATTATCCTTCCCTCTTCATGTCAATGACATCAATGTGAAAAATGAGTAAAGGAGGAAAAAAGAATAGCCGTGATGGCGCCGTTCTTAGAATGCAATATTGCAGGATAATTCTGCTCACAGTCTGGAGTTCGATTCTCACTGGCTCAAGGTTGACTCAGCCTTCAATCCTTCCGAGGTCAGTAAAATGAGGACCCGGATTGTTTGGGGCAATATGCTGACTCTGTAAACTGCTTAGAGAGAGCTGTTGTTGTGGCCCACCAGCAGCCCATGCAGCTGATAGCGGATCCCGTTCGAGAGGAGACCGACTTGGTGATGCGCTTGTGCGGCTGGCACCCAAGTCGGACAGTGAGGAGGCTGGCAAGGACTCGATGCCAGAGACAGAGGTTCAGCCAGGGCCTTCGGAACCTCCAGCACCTCATAGCAGTGATGAGGGAGAAGAGGCTTCTCCTCTTCTGAATGCAAGGGCATGCAGAGCTGCCAAAAGGCAGGAATGGTTACTCCAGAGGAGGTCTCCTCGGAAGTAAGACTTGGGACTGATTGGCCACTCCCCTAGTCTACTTAAGGACATCAGAGGCAGCTGAAAGGCTGCAGGAAACAACGTTTAAAAAATTCATCTGGTCATCTTGTGTCTTCATGTCTGAAAAACTTCGGCTTTGTTTCTCTGCTTCGGTTTGGTTATCAAGGACTGCTTCTAGGCATTTTGCCAACTCTCTGAAGCTTCGTAAGATATCAAGACCTAATTGCTCTTCTTTGCTTTATGACTTTTTGAACTGATACCAGCTGTTAATGAAGACTAATTAGCAGCTGGTTGCTTGAAAGAAAAGACTACGTTTAGATTGGTGTGTGCATATCCACTGCAAAGACAATTATTAGCAGTGGTTATTTGATTAAATAAGTTCGTACAAACTGTGTGTTGTGCTACATTCTTAGCTGGGGCAGAACAGCTATAAAGCACCGTGAAGCAGTATATAAGTCTAAATGCTATTGCTATTGTTAATAGTAGCTGCAAACCTGAAGGAGAATCTAACAATGGTGCTAAGATCGCTATAACAAATGAAGTAGAGAATCTTCTCTACAGCCATTGTAGCAAACATTTCAGTGGGGTGGTTTCTGATTATAAGCTTCAGTGGAGAGACAGTGTGTAGGTTTTGCTTTAAAAAATGAAGACATTTTTTTAAAAAAATAAAGTTAAAGGAAGGAAGGGAGATGAGAATAGCATGGCGAAAGTGCCAACTCTTTGTTTAACTATCACCCAACTCCATGTATGTGTTGATCCACAGAAGCCTGTTATTGAGATTTTGTTTCCACAGTGCCTTTGTGGTCAAGGAAGAAATAAATCATCTTGAGATATAAATGGTAGACATTTCTTTCCTGATTTTTGTAAAATCATCTGCGTTAAGCTTAGCCACTGAATATATCTTTATCCTTCATACTGCAAGGTGCTGAGACGGAGGGGGAAGAAAAGAGCACCATCACAACAGCATCTAACCAATCAAACTGCAGAAAACATAGGAACTCATACCGATACTGTGTACACAGAATATATTGAAGAAGGCAATTTTATCCTGAAATTTAATCCTGGTCCTTTGTAATAAAGTAGAATATAAGCTCCTATTGTTAGAGGATAGAACTTTAAGGGTAATAGGCTATCATTAAGAGTACAGCTCAATCCATTATGCAACTATTTACTGACAAATAAATAAATAGTTGCTGTTGAATGCCCTGAATAGGTTTTTTGGAAAGAATGAATTATCATTCCCACCCACTGGAAGTTACTGTAATAACGACGCTTTTTCATCATCATTTCAGCACTATTCAAGGCCAGAAAAGAAGAGCATGTCCCAAACCTGAACTATATCAAGATTCAAGAGTCTGGCCTGATTTTCCCCAAATAAAAGGGGAGTTTTTTCTTTCAATCAATCAGAATAGATCTGGAAGGGAGCTTGGAGGTCTTCTAGTCCAACCCCCTGCTGAAGCAGGAGACCCTATACCCGTGATGGCGAACCTATGGCACGGGTGCCACAAGTGGCACGCGGAGCCATATCGGTGGGCACACGAGCTCAGGTCCGGCGTGCATGTGTGCACCAGCCGGCTGATTTTTGAGCCTTCTGGGCCCACTGGGAGTCGGGAAACAGGCTGTTTCCAGACTCCAGAGGGGGTGGGGAAGGCCGTTTTCGCCCTCCCCAGGCTCCTAGAAAGGCTCTGGAGCCTGGGGAGAGCGAAAAATGGGCGTGCCATTGCATGCTGGGAGCAGGGGGGTCATGCATACATGTGCGGGGGTGCATATAATTATTAGTGTGGGCACGCACACACGTGATCCCCAGCATTCCCCCCCCTTTTGGCACGCAAACCAAAAAAGGTTCGCCATCACTGCCCTATACCATTTCAGATAAGTGCCTGTCCAGTCTTTTCTTAAAAACCTCTAGTGATAAAGCACCTACAATTTCTGGACGCAAGCTGCTCCACTGGTTAATTGTCCTCACTGTTGGGAAGTTTCTCCTTCATTCTAAGTTGCTTCTTTCCTTGATCAGTTTCCATCCATTGTTTCTTGTCTTGCCTTGTGGTGCTTTGGAAAAGAAGTTGGCCCCCTCTTCTTTGTGGCAGCCCCTTAAATACTGGAATACTGATATCATGTCACCCCTCGTCCTTCTTTTATCTGGACTGGCCATACTCAATTCCTGCAACCATTCTCCATATGTTTTTGTCTCCAGGTGTTTAATCATCTTAGTTTGCTCTTCTTTGCATTTTTCCAAAGTCTCAACTTCTTTTTTGTAATGTGGTAACCAAAACTGGATGCAGTATTCCAGGTGTGGTCTGAAGTCTTTAATGGCCTAAGTGTTTCAGTGGAGGTTAATACTAAGGCTAGACTTTCACACCAGTGTAAACTCTTCAGAAGAAAGAGAAATGTTTATTAATTTCTTCCTTTCCTTCTGGTCCTTGACTCTCCAGAAGAGATACTTGAAAGGAAGATGCAGACATTATTTCCCTTGGCGTCAATGCGGCATCATAGAAAACGAGACTGTCTCACTTAACTGTCTTTGAGGGGTCATTACACTGAGTTTTGCAAAAGAGAGAATGACTTTTTGATACCAGCCTCTCAACCTACAGAATAAATTGCCATTTGAGATATATTAAGTCCCACTATCCGCAGCTTTTTAAAAAGCCACAAAGACCAATTTGATCTACTCAGTGGCAACAGAGGTGCCTCTGGAAAACTAAGCAGAGTTAGAATTGGTTGGCATTTGCATACCGATGCTAGCAGAGGTGGGTTCCTGCCGGTTCGGACCGGTTCTATAGAACCGATAGCAGGAATTTTCCCCAGCTCGCCAAACCGGCAGCGACCCAGGCCTGCCACGCCCCCAAACTGGCTCTCTTGGCGGCGCTGTAGGTGCCGCCATATTGTTTTTTGCTTCTGCGCATGCGCAGAAGCTGTTTTTTGCCTCTGTGCATGTGCAGAAGCTGGGTTTTTAGCACTGGGCATGCGCCCGCGCGGCGTGTCAGGAAGCGAACCAGCAGCAAGGTAAGCCAGAACCTGGATACTAGGGTTGTAGACTAAAAAGCTGAGCCGAAGATCAAGATGGCACCTCATTCCTATGTAACAAATTGAATTTCACTTCAACCCTAACATCCACTCTGCCTGTGTCTTGTTTAGGGATCCTAGATTCATGCAATGGACAGCACTGTATCCCATAGCCATGACTGGCTCCAGCATCTGCTTATTTCACTCTGCCTACAGTTGGGCTGATCCTAAGCGAAGGTAATATTTTCAATGTCAGTCTGGTCGATCTGCAAAGGTCAGTCTGCAAAAGGAGCAAATGTCTCAAAAACAAAGAAATGACCAAGCCAAATTTGCTTTCATTCATTTGCTGCTGCAGCCTTCCTTTCTTTTCTCCAGGCTGTCCAGTTGAATGAAAAATGTCTTCGTAGCAACAGAAGATTCAGGCAAAGCGCTCAAGAGGAAAAAAGGGAAAAGCCTAAAAAGTTTTCAAGGGGGCTGCAAAGCACCCACCTCGCTAGCATTAACGGAACATGCACAAAGGAGAACAGTTGTGCTGCTGCTGGCCCTTGACTAGAATGAAAATAGTCAGCGTGTTTTCATAACATTCGATGTATGAAAAAAAAGTTCTGCATTCTCCTTAAGAAAGATTCCAACCAGCACATCTTTCCTTCATCTTTCATTTCAAGATAACCAAATCTTATTGTTGCTCAAGCTGAGGTCCGATGGCCTGAACTTTCTTTCCTCCATTTGAGAAGAGTTGTTTTGTTTTGGTTTTGTTTCTTTGGAAAGGAAAACATGAGTAGGGTGGTGGTGGTGGTGGTGATGGTGGTGGTGATGATGATGATGATGATGATGATTTATGGTCACCCCTCCAAAAAACTCTAGACAGCTTTCAACATCTCAATATATAAACACAGGGGGTCCACAATCACACTACCCCAAGACCTGGGAACAGAGCCAGCCCTTATGAGCCTTCTGGAATCCCAGGAGAATGGGTGCTGTACATAACTCAGGGGTGGGGAGGATCCTGTTCCAGAGAATGGGGATTGTGGCAAAGAAGGTGCACTTCCTTAGTCCCGCAAGTTAATGTTTAATTGAAGTGACCTGGAGCACACTCACTCAACCTGAATGTATTGGGCATGCAGAAACAATTGTATCCTGTAGGTAATCAAGATTTAGTCCATGAAGGGTTTGTAGGCAACAACCAACTCCTTGAACTGCAGCTGAAAGCTCACTGGCAACCACTGCAGCCTGTGTAAAAGCAGTGGCACATGGGCATAATGAGGAGTGCCCATTACTGTCCATGTTGCTGCACTTTAAACCAGCTGTAGCTTCGGGATAGTCTTCAAGAGCAGCACCCTGTAGTATAGTGCAACGGTCCAACTGTGAGGTGACCAGGCTACCAGTGACCATCTGAAGGGCCTCTGGATCCAGGAAGCATCACAATCTTTACAAAGGTTCTCCTGGCCACACCTGCCACCTGCTCATTGTACAGGAGCACGTTCAGGAAGACTCCAAGTTGCAAACCAATCCAAAATGGGAAAATGCAACCCCATCCAAGACCTATGGTGGAAACATTTCTGTCTCAGGTGACCCCCTCAATCTGTTCCTCCTTAGCTAGACCTGAACAGTCTCCAGACACTGGAGCAGTATACTGGTAGCCTCGCCTGCACAACTGAGTGTAGAGATGAAGAGCTGGATGTTGTCGTCATACCAACCCACTGTCAATAGAAAAGAAAATATCTAGATTAAAAGTCATTTGCTGGGGGAATGGGCAGATTATAGAATCAACTCATCTGTTCTACAATAACTTCATTCCTATGAGTTGTGAGCACTTTTGGGATTTTAACAAGTTGTAATCATTCTTGAAAAAAATTGGGGGGGGACTGACAAAATTGGCTATTTATTTATTTATTTATTTATTTATTTATTTATTTATTTATTTATTTATTTATTTATTTATTTATTTATTTATTTATTTATTTATTTGTGAGATTTATATACCGCCTCACAGTGCATGCACTCTCTAAGCGGTTTACACCAGTAAGCAATGTATATTTACATTGCTCCCAACAATCTGGGTCCTCATTTTACCTACCTCGGAAGGATGGAAGGCTGAGTCAACCTTGAGCCGGTGAGATTTGAACTGCTGTCCTGCGGATCATAGTCAGCTAAAGTGGCCTGCAGTACCACACTCTAACCGCTGCACCATCTCGGCTCTTAGAAAATGCTATCACGAGGCATTTAGAAAACATCTGTGTAACCAAAAACTGCCTGTCGCATCTTCCCACCCCCTTCTGCCATCCTTACAATAAAAGCTTGCTTTTCTTGTTTATTTATTGGTTTATTTTCCTTGGCAGGTGAGCACACATTCAAACTCCAGGTGCTAATTTATTTATTCTTTCTTTTATATTTTCCAAGAAAACTGGTTGACAGAACCCCCGCCCTCTCCCAAAGTTCATGGGAGTTTAGCTTTTATGTATTTGCATTTGTTTATTTGAGTTATATCCTGCCTTTCTATTTGGGCAATGTCTCAAGGTGGGAAACATAAATTAAACACAGACGCACAGAGACAGCGAAAACCATACATTCAAATGAACAATGACACAGATATTAAAATCATGGAACAAGTAAATGACTGCTGAAAAGATGTCTCTTTACAGATTTTTCTAGATACTGAGAGTGGAAGGTCCAGCTCCTAAAGGAATGAATCTCACACCTGCTCACAGGGCACACCAATTATTATCTATCAGCAGAAACAACATGCTACCAATTGAAGAGGTTGTATTCTCTTACCCTTTTTTATTCAAGCTATAGCAGTTTAAAAGCATGCAAATGTGTATAGTTAAATAGGTACCACTTTGATGGGAAGGTAACAACAATCCGTGCGCCTTGGTGTATAGTCATGATCGCCACAGGACCATGGAAATTGTCTAGACAAAGTTGCTTCATTTATTGTTTTCTTGTTGTCTTATTGTTCTCTTCGTTGTCTGTTATGGGAGAGCTCCTATATGGTCTTTTTTGACATTTGATGAAGGCCCATTTGGGATAGCCACACGTTCTGAGGGCTTCCTTAATTGTTGTGGCCTGCCAACAGCCAGCGGAGCTGGCGGCAGACTTGGACAGTGAGGTGGTTGGGGAGGAACATGGGCCAGTCCTGGAGTCTGGGGAAGGTTCTGATGAGTGCTCTGCATTGGAGGCAGAGATGAGGCCAGGGCCGTCCGACAGTTATCAGCTACCTTGTCGGAGATAAGTGGGGCTGAAGAACAGCTGGAGCCTGTTCCCGATGTGTGCATGTGCAGAGCTGTCAGGAGAAGGGAACAATTAAGGAACAGAGGTCGACTCGGGAGTAAAGGCACAAGGGGATGCTGAATGGCCCCTCCCATAGGGAATAAATTGGAGCAAACGGGGAGTGGTGTTTGCAGGAGACATTGAGTGTGAAGATTTGCTTATCTGAGTTTGTGACTCACAGAGACTCCTTGCCATGCATTTTCTTGTACAGTGTTGTGTTTGGAAGTATCAGCCTGGCAACTGTCTAAGGACTGATAAGGTCTGTGGTTGCAATTTATCCTTGAAAGACTGTTCACCAGGACTTTGCTGGATGTGAATGCTAGGAATTCACATTAGCCAAATAAAAAGGGGTTTTGTTGGGCCAAGGAGTCTGTTTTGTGATTTTGTGAAGCCTAGGTCAGAACATTAATGTGGTTTAGTTTTTTAGATCCTACAGGAGCTCTCCGTAACAGACAATGAAGAGAACAATAAATGAAGCAATGTTGTCATTCCATTTATTGCAGGAATATCGGAAAAGCTCAGGAGGATCTTCAGCCAACAGAACATATGTGCACACTTCAAACCCAATAATACATTAAGGCAGAAGCTTGTCCACCCCATGGATAAAACACCCAGACACAAACTGAGCAACATGGTATATGCAGTACATTGCAGTGAGCCCTGTGCAGATATGTACATTAGGGGAAACAAAACAACCACTTCATAAACACATGGCACAATATAGGAGTACAAACCCATCAGGACTAGATTCAGTAGTCCATCTGCATTTAAAAGACCACTCTTTTGAAGATAGCAAAGTCCACATTTTGGACAGAGAGGACCGCTGATTTGAAAAAGGGGTCAAAAAGGCCATCTATGTCAAAACTGAACAGCCCTCTCTCAACAGAGGGTGAGGGATACAACATCAACTCTCTCCAGTCTACAACATGTAGGACGTTAGCACCTACCCCCCTCCTAGAGGAATGAAATATTTTAGGAAATATTAAAAAGGCAGAATATTATATTTCCCTGGATGAGAAAATGGAGAAACATGTTTTAGGCAGGAAACAGATTCACTCCTAATAGCCCCCACCTTTGTCAATGGGCCATCAAGGACTGGGCCCAGCTCACTCATTCCCCCCACCTTTGTCAATGGGCAGTCTATTCTACATAACAAGCATCTGCAGGAAGAACCATAACAGGAATCCCAAAGCCATCATACCTGAGAAGATTACATCAGCCAAGCCTGGTGGGACACAGGCAAAAGCCTAGTTAGCCCCCTGGGAGTTTGACAGCCAATGGGATACATTTCTTACACAGGAACAGGAAACTCTTAAGGTGGGGCCCAACAGTGGGTATAAAACTCAGGCACTCTCAGCATCTCAGCCCTTCTCTTCTTCTTCAACATCTTTGAGGCATGTGATCCCCCTTTTCCCCAGGAAATCAAACCATGTGGTCCTGCTGTCCACCATTAAACCATATTTCCAAACAGCCTCCATGCTTCCAGTGTCTTTTTCCCCAGAAAGGACATTTCTTACAACAAACAGTCCTTTCAACAGTTCCAAGACGGTTCCACATCAGTAGTGGGTTCTAAAACCCTTTACATGTGCAGAAGCATCCCGGGCAGGTGGGTGGAGCCTCCCAACCTCCCCTCTTAGAACCAGGCCGAACCGGGAGCAATCCACCGCTGCTCCACACCCATTTGCACTACTCAGGTGACCCTGATGACACAGATAAACTTCCAGGTGGTCTTAGCGACTCACTAAAAGATTGCAAATGACCAGCTGTCTGCAAGGAATATAAATCCTTCCATCCCCCACCATAAAGGATTCACATTGGACAAACCTGTATTAAGAATGAGCTAGTTATGAAATTAAGCCAAATCTTTGCAACAGAGTCGTCCCAAAGGGGCTTTTTCAAAAGGCAACTGGACTTTGTTTCTTCTTGAAGAAGTTTCACTTCCCATCCAAGAAGTTTCTTCAGTTAACTCCCATGAACTGAAGAAGTTTCTTGGATGAGAAGTGAAATGTCTTCAAGGAAAAACAAAGTCTAGTTGCCTTTTGAAAAAGCACTTTGGGGACAAATACGACATGGATGACTGAGATTCTCCATAGACACTTTCAACAGAGTCCATCTATGGAATTCCCCCTCCCTCCTCTTTTTTGTACAGACTTCCACTCCCCTCCATCCTCTATTTTCTATTGGACTGTTTGCAACTTCCTCTGGTCAGTATGGAAAGAAGTTTTGAGATCTACAGGGAGAAAGTGAAATTGGCAAAACTTGTCTTTAACTCCCTCCTCCAATGGAATCCTTAGCCTAATTTTGGGTCCCTTTTGTGAATGCTAATTTTTTTTGCTCAAGTGAAAAATGTCAGATTTAACATTAAGTTATGGTTCTTTTGACAGATTGTATTAAGCTTGATGATGTTTGAAGATAAGGGGAATTTGCCTGATGGGCAAATTTGAAGCTCTGGAAAATAATTGCTCTCTTAAGAACAATGATTCTTCTCCCTGATGGAACATCAGTATTGTAATAGAAAAGAAGGGGGAGAGCCGTTCCCTCTTTATTATGCTGTATGATTTTGCTTTAATATTTTAGAATTATTTTATAGCTATTGTTACGATGAATGTGGTACCCCGATAGGCTTGGTATGGTTCAAGTGGGAATAAGAACATCAGATACACTATATTAAACACATACCGTGGGAATTTTAGCCATCTTTGAGGATATCTTCATAAGAAACCCAATGACCTCTTCAAATAGGGCCTCCTGTTATAAATTTATTTACTAATGAAATAAATTTGAGATAATTTACTTAATTGAGATTATATTTTAAGATACCCCCAGTGAATTATTCTGTAGGCAATCTGTTACTTTTGTCTCACCTTTGTTTTCACTGGTTTTAATGCTTTATCTGCCCTTCATATGCCACTTTGGGTCCATAAGGCTTGGATAAGCAAAGATGGATACTAAAGTGATCTTTCCATCACCAAGCTAGTACTCTTCTAATACTTAAGACTATAACTCCTAGCATGTAGAAACAGCCTGTCAATTATCTGGAGATGACAGGATATAAAAGTCTAATTTACAATAAGTGGATACCTTAAAGAAATATATGGAGGACAGGCAACAGGTTTTGGATACAATGGAAAATGTTTTATAATTCATCTAACTAAATCAGATTCTGCCCCCCCCCCAACATCCCATAGCGGATGGGCTACCTCTCTTATCGTTCCCAACTGAATTAATTAACTAAACAACATTTGTTTCTCATGTCCATACAATCCATAGCTTCTTCACACACACACACACACACACACACACACACACACACACACACACACACACACACACACACACACACCAAAACAAAGGCAACATTTGCTGAAGCCAGAAATGCTTGATTCTTCAATCTTTAAAAGAGGGCACTCGTATAAATTTAGCAAAGACAGTAATGTGTGACTCTGATATTACCCTGACCTCACTCCACCTTCAAAAGCAACTCAGCAATCTTAAACAGTAAAATTCAAACCAAAGGGGGAGAGAGAGAAAGAGAGAGAGAGAGAGCCCACTGCTGCTGCCAAACAGATAGATAGCCTATGCCTGAACTCAATTTACAAAACAGGGACATCACTGAATGTTGGCTACTTTAATAGTTTTCAAGTTTCTTTTCAGATTATACTTCTACCATCAGCAAACTGCAGTGTGGAAGCAGAACTGAGTTATGCTGACTGAGAAAGTGACCAGAGAGATGAACATAAAAGAAGCCAATTAACCCTTTCTCATTTTTTTTAAATAAAAAAAATTCCCTTAATATACCCTTCCTCTGTCCCAATTTTTCATGCTTCCTCATGTACCTCTTAGCATTTTGACTGTTCAGATCCGTTCTAAGCTGGGGCTCCTGCCACATATTATTGTCAAGCTGTGGGCATTGTGATGTTGTCCGCTTTAAAAGTAATAGCACTTAGACTTATATACCGCTTCACAGTGCTTTACAGCCCTCTCTAAGCGGTTTACAGAATCAGCCTATTTCCCCCAACAATCTGGGTCCTCATTTTACCCACTTCGGAAAGATGGAAGGCTGAGTCAACCTTGAGCCGGTGAGAATCCTATTATTCTAGATGACAGGAATGTAGGTTGTGTACTGACGTGAGCCCTATCCGAACAACATCAGGGAGAATAATTTTTTTAAAAAAAAAAAATCTTTAGCTGCCTGGCCTTCGAAGTGATCCTGGAACAATAACAAGCTGCAAGAGTCTATGAATCTAGAAATGGCAGTAAACAGGATTGCTTTCGGTTTATTAGCTAGCAGGCCTCTTTCAGAAGGTGGCCAATGATGGCTGACACACAAAACCATGCTTGTGTTACATGCCAAGTGATACATTGCACAGGAAGCAGCAGGGAAGGGGAAGGGAGAAGCAGAGAGAGGTCCTCATCTTATGTAGATGCCCCTTGGGACGACCAATAGGGAGGGATTAAAACACAATTGTACCTACAACATCTCTGGGGGAGGGGAAGTACCAGAGACCCACTACTAAACTGTCCCACCTTACACACACACACACACACACACACACACACACACACACACACACACACACACACACACCAGCCAAGCAATAGAAGAACATACCAACCTGAAAGTCCACATGAGCAATATGACTTTTCCCCTTTTGTTTCTAGATCTCCTCAAACTGTTGGAGAAGGCAGATGAGCTTTATAGCTGTAGAGAAGGATCACTTCTTCTACCCAATGAAGTCCTATCTTCTAGAGTTGCCTGGTTATCGAATCTTTCTCTCAGCCTATCTTGCTGCACGACAAAGCTATTGTGAAGCTTGGAGGGGAACGTGCTATATATAACACCTTGTTCTTCTGAAGAAAAGTTGGGATTAAGTATCTATCAAATAGACAACTAAATAAATGCTTTTAGGCCATAGAGCTCAACATGTGAGGAAGACCGAGCAGTTCCTCCCCTCTCTGTGTAACATGAAAGAACAGACCATTGTTCATAAGTATGGCATGACGGCTTAGAGCAAGAAATGTTCCCTTCTGTGCTGTTGACGGCTTAGAGTTCACCTTTTCAGTGATACCTCTTGTGACTGTCTCCCTTGCAGAGCATTTGGCCAGCAATTAGCAAAGTTCCATGTGACAGGACAATAAAAGAAACCTTATTCTTCCTGGAAAATAAGGCATGGAGGTCAAATTGTAAGCAGATAATTTCCACGGCACCCGGCTCAGCTAATTCTGCTCTCTCAGCTACCGCTCCCAACCGTGAGGCTTTATCAGTAGAAATCTAAACTCTCAAGGACATCTACATAATGGGAACAGATGGGTTTGCCACAGCGTCTTTAATCCCAAATCAAATAGTAGAATCAACACTTCAGAATGATGGCTTACTTCGACTCATTTTTGTCAGACAACGTTGCTTATAGCTGTCTATCATGTGTGGAGTTGGGGAGGAGGAGAAAGCAATGGGCTTCGAGGTATGACTCACACATTTCCTTTCAGAGTTGGTCCTTTTTCAGCTCCTCCACCCTCATCGATTATTCCATTCACTGACTTTGAAACAACATGCTAGATACAAACACCAAATAAATAAACGGATCGATACCACCGGTAGGAAAGTCCCATATAGAGTTAAAAATCCAAACTGACATCTCGGAATACTCAGAATTGTTCAAAGGGTTGAGGAGACAATGTTGTACATTCACATACAGGAACCAATCAATATTATACAACTAGCAGGTTGTGTACGGTACAAAAAAACCCCTCCTCATCTATTCTTTTTCTTATACAACACAGTGAGGCCTAAGCGAGAATAGCTTACGTGAGTGATGCTGAAGAAGATTTCTGTAAAGGTTTTAAACTTCGTAACTATTTTCTGAATGCAAAGTTAAAAAGTGTTTCCCTTACAATTGTTATTTTATTTATTTATTTATTTATATTTCATGAATGCTACCCATTCTTGCATGCGCTAGGCAGCCAAAACTATAAACGTATAAAAAAATAAATAGATTTCTCTTCTTTCACCAAGTCTGAGAGGAACCAATCGTTTAAGAAGGGGAACCACTGCAAAACAATGATACATGCATCAACAAATGTCCCAGAAAGATGGATCAGGACTATGGTTGTCATGGCAGCCATGAACTGAGGAAAGATTAGTTAAATTCCCCCAACCCTACCAGTTGGAGTAATTCCATCTTTATCTTAGCAATCAGGTTGAACAGACCTGGCAGCGACGCTGCTGTGCAGCATGGGGAGCAGTACACATGCATTCTGCCCAACCGGTCTCTATGGCTGACATGCACAACAAGGCCTTGTGACCCCTATATTTGTGAAGTAGCACCTCTTCACACCAACAGAGTCTTGCAGAGGACAACATTAACCCCACATCCCAGGCCAAGGATCACAGGGGATATCAAAACTGAAAGCCAGGAAGGCAAATTAAAGAGGCAGTGTTTAGATATAGTTTCTGTTCTGGGGCCAGAAAAGTCAACGCTTTTGAAAAGGGGTTGAGATTTGATTGTGTGGCCTTCGCTGCCATCTTGACTATTCGAACCATTCTCTATAGAAACCCGTAACAGAGTAACAGAATAACAGAGTTGGATGGGACACTAGAGGTCTTCTAGTTCAACCCCCTGCTCAGACAGAAAACCTTTTACCATTTCAGACAAATGGTTGGCCCATCTCTTCTTAAAAGCTTCCAAGTTATGGAGCACCCACAACTTCTAGGGGCAAGCTGTTCTACTGATTAATTGTTCCATCAGGAAATTTCTCCTTAGTTTTAGGTTGATTAGTTTTCATCTATTGGTGAAAAGCATGACCAGTGGGGATGAATGTGGGGGGTTTGGATCGGCTAACCTGCATGCCAATGATTTCCCCACCTAGAAAGAAAAAAGAAGAAGGGGACAAGTCCCCTGTGCCAAAACCTTTAGCCAAATGAGCGTCTACGGTAACCTTCCTTGTAGCTATGACATTTGTGTACCAGCTGGAAAGAGAAATGGAAACCTAGAAAAGGATAGCTACTTAGAGCAGAGATGGCCATACAGCTCCCTCTAACCCAGGGGTGTCAAACACAAGGCCAGAGGGCCGCATCTGGCCCACAATATGGTCGCATCTGGCCCACAGGGCCTTCCTGGAAAATGTGTCGCTTTGGCCCAGTCTACCCAATGCAAAGAGGAAACATGCCAGCAGTTTGGGAGGTGACGTCAAGCTGGCCACGCCCACCCAGTTGGACACACCCACCCAACCGGCCATGCCCCCCACCCACTCCTGAGATCAACCACAGCCCTGATGCGGGCCTCAATGAAATTGAGTTTGACACCCCTGCTCTAACCCCTTTTCTGTCCCTGGAATCCTACCACATTCAGCAGCACATTTTAATATTTCAATGAACATTTTTTTTAACATGCAATTGCATGGAAAAGAGTTCAAGTCTTTTAAGAAACACACCGCACTATTTGCTTATGTGCACACTTTGTCTTGGGGTCCCATTGCCAACGTTGGGATCCTTTGCTGATCAAGTCTGTCTGCACCTGATTTCGATTTCTAGAACCCTGGAAATGTTGCTCATAGCCAGGCAGGAAAATCGAAGGTGTGTATTCATGTGTTGGAAAGAGACACACAAACAACCTTTCATTGCCATGTCCTATTATTTGAAGGTCCAATAATACAAATATAAAAGTAGGGGCAAAAGAGAGAGAGCAGACGATAGTTGGTTCCGCATGAAATGCTAGGATAAGGGTCAGTCCTCCCCCCAAAATGAGTTGATTACCAGTTTCTCTGCGACATCCTCTGAATTTTATTCGGCAATACAATAGGTTTCTGTGGTGCGCTGAAATATTTCCTCTATTTAGCATGCTCTACTTGATGTTGTCTATTGAGAAAGGACTTCTAAAACAGCAGCAAAAAGAAAGGGGTTGAGGACAGCCGGGAAAGAAGAAGGAATCCTGAACAGATATTGTGGTGTACCTTGCCGAGCAAACAAAGAGGCTACAAAAAAAAATATACGAAGCCCACGGTTTCATTTTTTTTCTCTTCCCGCCTATCCTTTTCCCCACTCCCTTGTGCTATTGAAATAGGCCCTTCGCTCAAGTACTTTTCACTTAGGAGAATGGCAAATTTCCGCAAAGGCTGCGTTAATATTATGCATTCTCTTTCCTGAGTGAAATGCTCTTCAGTAAATAGACAAGAGTATTCAATTGTGATGAAGCCAGAGACAACAGAGAAGTCGTCCATTTCAAATCATATTGAGAAGGGTGTGTGTGTGTGTGTGTGTGTGTGTGTGTGTGTGTGTGTGTGTGTGTGTGTGTGTGTGTGTATTGCAGAATAGCAGGAAACTCTGGAGGGCTGTGAGTCTCTCAAGCCCATGGAGAAGACCAGTGCTTCCTCCTCTGTTTCTTATTTGCCTATTGCGTTTTGATGGTACAAAACAAAAGGTTTACATGATTGCGTACTGCGTAGTGCTGTGCCACATCTAAGAACTGCCCATTGTGGCAAAGGTAACACTTTCATTGAGAAATTGAGTTTAACTTCTGCAAATTCCATTTGGAACATTACTGATTAGTTTTCTCTGTGAACCACTCAACAGCCACAGAAATTGTCGATGGATCGAGACGGATGATGTAATGTTCACATTTTCAAACAGAATGGAAAACAATTGAGGGTTCATTTGAACAGAAGGGGGGGAGTTTCTAATGAGGAATTTATATATAGGATCTTCAAAGATATGGAGAGAATGAAGGGAGAAATTCAACCACTCTCCTCAAGTAAGAATTTGGGGGACATGCAGGCAAAGCAAAGGGGTGCCCTCAAATGAAACAGAACTAATCTGGGTTACTCTTAGCTACTTGATGCTACAATGCACAGCAGGAATTTCAGAATACTGATAGTATTTGGATTAAATGCAGGAATAAAAGATTGTGTGCCATTGCAACGGTCAGGTAAACAAATACAGGTCAGTCACAAGAAGATTCTACATTGCAGCTAATCATAAAGTCTTTGAGGACCCCATTGGCAGAGCTATTCTCATCTTCAATAGAATACTTCATTGGTCATAATAACTATTGATAGCCTTGCCTGTCACATGACCTTAGGGTGAGGTCTGAAGCAGCATATCCAAACTCGGTGTCCTCCAGAAGTGTTGGTACTCCCAACCCATAATTCCCAGCTGAGTACCAATCTTGCAATTTATGTTTCCAATGGATTTGGAAAGCATCCGGTTGAGGAAAGATAACCTCAAGATTAAGTGATCAACGAGACAGAAATGTCTTAGTAAAGTCAGTAAAAATCAATAAAAACACAGCACAAATCAAAATTAAACTAAGCTACCGAGTGATTAGGAACAAGACATAAAACTCTTTCCAAGTTGTGGAAATGCTGGATTTATGTTCCTTACTATTGCATGGCAAATATACGAGTTTGTTTTGTTTCTGTCTGTTAAGTAAGGTTTTCCCCCATTGCAGGTTGGTGAGCCTGCCAGTTCGCAAGACATTATGAATACTGGCAATGTGGCATTAGTAGTAATAATATTAAATTTAATCCGGTGCTTGGAATACTGAGCAAAGCAGGTGACAAATGTGCTACACACTGTGGAAACCAACCTGGCAAGCAGTGAAATCAAAATGACCTGCAGCGCTGCTGTGATATGCTACAGTGCCTTACCTGACACCAGCTTATGGCTTACACAAGTGGTTGTGGTTTATTAATTGATTAGTCTTACGACCATATCAAAGAAACTAAAGTAAAAAATACAAGATCTAATGTCAAGGTAAAGTAGATAAAAGAAAATGCACTCATAAAATATATAAGGGGTTAAGTAGAAAGAATCGGCATTCAGATAAATACATTGTCTTTTCATGCTATCCCAATCTGTTCAACATAATGGGCTCTTAGCTGAACTGCCTTGACTTAGTAGTTCTACTCACAATATATATGTTAGAGCTCAGGAGAAATAGAACAATCTGCAGTTCGGGACCCAGTGGACTGTTCTTTCAAGTAGGAATGTTGAATATTTAAGCCTAAAAGGGGCACAGAGTTAAGAGTCAAACAAAACATGAGCAATGTCTTATAGCAATAGCTGGGGCAAGTGATGGAAGCGCCCATACAATATTTAGCCATGGAATCCAACAACTCAAATCTTGCTTCTAGAATAGCCCTTTCTTAAAAATTGTGTCTAGCTCACGGACAGGTATTTTTCGGCCTGGAAAATGGTTTTGTTCTTAGCCAGCCAATTTGAAGATCTATTTTTTTGCTAATAATTCCATGTCTGTTTGAGTACTGATATTTAGGACTGTCTGTTTAAAAATTTCCTCTGCCTGGGAGGCTGTTGAGAGTAAATATTAGGTGCAAAATCCACGCTGTGAAATAACATTCGTAAGTGTGTAAGTCGGTTTACCTAGGAATTGGGCTGAGCCATCCTTATCTGTTCCTCATAGCATATTTTTAATTGCCTATCAGGGTCCACTGAATGGATCCTCTGCTAAGTTGTGAAATTATTGGGTGGTTTTGTATGGAATGTATGGAATGAATACCTGTTTCTGCTCTGACCATGGGGACTGATCAGGGGTGGATTCCTACTGGTGCGGTCTTCTCTATGGCACCGGTAGTGGCGGCGGATTGCGAAACGGCTCCAGTGCCGTCCTCGCCGGTCCGTCGTGCGGCGCCATCTTTTTTGAGAATTTTTGGGCTTTTTTTGCTTCCTGCACATGCGCGGAAGCAAAATCTCGTGAGGGGACGCGCGCGTACGCAAGATTTTGGCAATTTTTTGCTTCCTGCGCATGCACGGAAGCAAAATCGCACAAGGGGGCACGCACACCGCAGCACACCGGTAGCGAGGTAAGAGCAACCCGCCCCTGGGACTGATGTGTTTTTATCAGGAGCTATAGTGGCGCAGTGGTTAGAATGCAGTATTGCAGGCTAATTCTGCCCACTGCCAGCAGTTCAATTCTCACTGGATGACTCAGCCTTCCATGCTTCCAAGGTTGGTAAAACGAGGATACAGATTGTTGGTGGGGGGCAATATGCTGACTCTGTAAATCGCTTAGAGAGGGCTGTGAAGCACTGTGAAGCAGTATATAAGTCTGCTATTGCGATTGCTAGTGCTATCAGTTCCCTGTAGGCTTCTTAAAAAAAACTTGTTTAAGTGAGGAAGGTTTTATAAGACCCAAAATTCCCCACTTTAAGTCAGCACTGGACTAATGTTTCCCTAAATACTTTCAGTCTGGGATTTAGGGTACCTGGATACTTACAATTAAACAGTTTATATAATATTTGGGTACTTGCCTCAGCCCTTGCTGAACTTCTTTTAAAATGATTTACTTACAACCCAGTAAAAATCAATCCTGGTGTAGGGTTTCCTGCCTAAGCAGGGGATTGGACTAGAAGACCCCCACCGTCCTTTCCAACTCTGTTATTCTGTTTTCTGTTTTCATTTTCAACAACTTTTTCCACTTTATGTTCCCATGACTTAAAGTGGAAAAAGTTGACAAAAATGAGACGGTGGTGGTGGTGGTTTATTTATTTATTTATTTATTTATTTATTTATTTATTTATTTATGAGATTTATATACCGTCTCACAGTGCAAGCACTCTCTAAGCGGTTTACACCAGTAAGCAATGTATATTTATATTGCCCCCAACAATCTGGGTCCTCATTTTACCGACCTCGGAAGGTTGTTGTTGTTGTTATTAACCAAAATTACCCAGTCTTCTGTTTTGCTGAAAAGATATTTTGCATATATAGCAATAATATAGCAATAGCACTTTACTTATATACCGCTTCATAGTGCTTTACAGCCCTCTCTAAGCAGTTTACAGAGTTCAGCCTATTGCTCCCAACAATCTGGGTCCTCATTTTACCGACCTCGGAAGGATGGAAGGCTGAGTCAACCTTGAGCCTAGTGAGATTTGAACAGCTGAACTGTTGAACTAGCAGTCAGCCTGCAGTGGCTGCATTTAACCACTGCGCCATCTCGGCTCTTAGCCATGTCTCCAATAAGGCTTATAGGTTTATAGTTTTTGGTCTCTCTTGTCTCCTTTTTTATATAGGGAGACTATAATGGCATCTTTCCATCCAACTGGGATGCAATCTGTATTATTTATACAAGTTAACAATGGGGCCCCTGTTAACAATGGGGCTCACCAATCAATAGGTGTCCTGAGGAGTTCTGAGGCTAGAAAATCTTTTCCATGTGTCTTGCTAGATTTCAGAAATTGAATAATACATTTATTATTATTCTGATACTGATAGCACTGATATTCAGTATTATACTGATATTGACACTGGAGGCCAGGGGAGAAGGTGTTCAAAAACTAGACTAGGATCAATAATTTACTTACGTGGGGGGCCCTGATTAGATTTAGTAAATCAATTTGCATAAAAATCATTCCAAATTGAAGCTGGAATAGGCACATTGAATTGGAATTTATGTTCCTTCAGTAAATATAGTATTCCAGAAGAAAATTGAGTTTGACCCTTTTGCTGAGATTTCTAGTTTTGACCATATTTTAGCCATGTATAGTCTTTTTTAGAGACTATCGTTTTCTTGTAATCATGCCTAATTTTTAACAATTTACTGTGATTTCTTTTGTGGTGGGCTGTCCCTGCATCGCTGCCCTCAGTAACCTTCTGGTATGTAGACAGTCAGAGTCAAGCCAATTAGAACTTATTGGGTGTCAACTTCTAATGGGAAGTTTATCTGCTAAAAACTTTCTTAGTGAAAGACACATCAGCATCAGCATCAAAGGTATTATTATTATTTT